>SZWC01005803.1:9631-22400 GCA_023375785.1 Penium margaritaceum | reverse complement strand
GTGTGTATGTATGTGTACCTTCTTGTAAGTACGTGTAAGTGCGTGTAAGTGCATGTAAGTACGTTCTAGTGCATGTAAGTGCGTGTAAGTGGGTGTAAGTACGTGTAAATTCGTGTATGTTTTTGTAAGTGCGTATAATTACGTGTAAGTGTGTGTAAGTGCGTATAAGTGCGTGTACGTGTGTGTACATTCGTGTAAGTACGTGTAAGTGTGTGTAAGTGTGTGTAAGTACGTGTAAGTGTGTGTAAGTGTGTGTAAGTACGTGTAAGTGCATGTAAGTATGTTCTAGTGCATGTAAGTGCGTGTAAGTGGGTGTAAGTGCATGTATGTTCGTGTAAGTTTTGCAAGTGGGTGTAAGTACGTGTAAGTGCGTGTAAGTGAGTGTAAGTTTGTATAAGTACGTATAAGTGTGTGTAAGTGTGTGTAAGTGCGTGTAAGTGTGTGTATGTATGTGTACCTTCTTGTAAGTACGTGTAAGTGCGTGTAAGTGCATGTAAGTACGTTCTAGTGCATGTAAGTGCGTGTAAGTGGGTGTAAGTACGTGTAAATTCGTGTAAGTTTTTGTAAGTGCGTATAATTACGTGTAAGTGTGTGTAAGTGCGTATAAGTGCGTGTACGTGCGTGTACATTCGTGTAAGTACGTGTAAGTGTGTGTAAGTGTGTGTAAGTACGTGTAAGTGTGTTTAAGTGTGTGTAAGTACGTGTAAGTGCATGTAAGTATGTTCTAGTGCATGTAAGTGCGTGTAAGTGGGTGTAAGTGCATGTATGTTCGTGTAAGTTTTGTAAGTGGGTGTAAGTACGTGTAAGTGCGTGTAAGTGAGTGTAAGTTTGTATAAGTACGTATAAGTGTGTGTAAGTGTGTGTAAGTGCGTGTAAGTGTGTGTATGTATGTGTACCTTCTTGTAAGTACGTGTAAGTGCGTGTAAGTGCATGTAAGTACGTTCTAGTGCATGTAAGTGCGTGTAAGTGGGTGTAAGTACGTGTAAATTCGTGTTAGTTTTTGTAAGTGCGTATAATTACGTGTAAGTGTGTGTAAGTGCGTATAAGTGCGTGTACGTGCGTGTACATTCGTGTAAGTACGTGTAAGTGTGTGTAAGTGTGTGTAAGTGCGTATAATTACGTGTAAGTGTGTGTAAGTGCGTATAAGTGCGTGTACGTGCGTGTACATTCGTGTAAGTACGTGTAAGTGTGTGTAAGTGTGTGTAAGTACGTTTAAGTGTGTGTAAGTGCGTGTAAGTGCGTGTAAGTTGGTGTAAGTTTGTGTAAGTGCGTGAAAGTGTGTGTAAGTTTGTGCAAGTGCGTGTAAGTTTGTGTGAGTTTGTGTCATTGGGTGTAAATGTGTGTATGTATGTATAAGTGCATGTAAGTGTGTGTAAGTGTGTAAAAGAATGTATGATCGTGTGTAAGTATGTGTAAGTACGTGTACGTGCGTGTCAGTGCGTATAAGTGGATGTAAGTTCATGTAAAATCGTGTAATTTTGTGTAAGTTCCAGTAAGTGGGTGTAAGTGCGTGTGAGTTTGTGTCAGTACGTGTAAGTATGTATAAGTGCGTGTACGTGCGTGTAAGTGTGTGTAAGTGCGTGTAAGTGCATGTAAGTGCGTGTAAGTGTGTACAAGTGCATGCAAGTGTGTGAAAGTGCATGAAAGTGTGCGTAAGTGTGTGTAAGTGCGTGTAAGTTCGTGTAAGTACGTGTAAGTATATGTAAGTGCATGTAAGTGTGTGTAAGTACTTGTAAATACGTGTAAGTGCGTGTAAGTGCGTGTAAGTGCATGTAAGTTCGTATAAGTGCATGTAAGTGTGTGTACATTTGTGAAATTATGTGAAAGTGTGTGTGAGTTCATGTCACTGCGTGTAAGTGTGTGTAAGTGCGTGTAAGTGCGTGTAAGTGCGTGTAAGTGCGTGTAAGTGCGTGTAAGCACGTGTAAGTGGGTGTAAGTGGGTGTAAGTGCGTGTAAGTGTGTGTACGTTGGTGTAAGTGCCTGTAAGTGTGTGTAAGTGCGTGTAAGTGCGTTTAAGTACGTACAAGCACGTTTAAGTGCATGTAAATGCGTGTAAGTGCGTGTAAGTGCGTGTAAGTACGTGTAAGTTGCTGTACGTTTGTGTAAGTGCGTGTAAATGTGTGTACGTTTGTGTAAGTATGTGAAAGTGCGTGTGAGTTCGTGTCAGTGCGTGTAAGTTTGTGTAAGTACGTGTAAGTTGCTGTACGTTTGTGTAAGTGCGTGTAAATGTGTGTACGTTTGTGTAAGTATGTGAAAGTGCGTGTGAGTTCGTGTCAGTGCGTGTAAGTTTGTGTAAGTACGTGTAAGTGCGTGTAAGTGTGTGTAAGTATGTGTGCGTGCGTGTGAGTGTGTGTAAGTGCGTGTAAGTCCATGTAAGTACGTGTAAGTGCGTGTAAGTTTGTGTAAGTATGTGTAAGTGCGTGTAAGTGCATGTAAGTGCGTGTGAGTGTGTGTGAGTGCGTGTGAGTGCGTGCAAGTGCATGTAAGTGTGTGTAAGTACGTGTTATTTTGTGTGTGTATAAGTGTGTGTACATTCGTGTAAGTATGTGTAAGTGGGTGTAAGTGCGTGTAACTGCGTGTAAGTGCATGTAAGTGCGTGTAAGTATGTGTAAGTATGTCTAAGTGCGTGTAAGTGTGTATAAGTTTGTGTAAGTACATGTAAGTATGTGCAAGTGCGTGTAAGTGCGTGTAAGTGCGTGTAAGTGTGTGTAACTGCGTGTGTGTTTGTGTAAGTACGTGTAAGTGTATGTAAGTGCGTGTAAGTGCGTGTAAGCGCGTGTAAGTGCGTGAAAGTGCATGTAAGTGCATATAAGCACGTGTAAGTATGTGTAAGTACGTGTAAGTGCGTGTAAGTATGTGTAAGTGCGTGTAAGTGCGTGTAACTGCGTGTAACTGTGTATAAGTGCGTGTAAGTGTGTGTAAGTGCGTGTAAGTGTGTGTAAGTACGTGTAAGTGCGTGTAAGTACGTGTAAGTTTGTGTACGTGCGTGTAAGTGCGTGCAAGTGCGTATAAGTGCGTGTAAGTGCATGTAAGTTCGTGTAAGTGATGTAAGTGCATGTTAGTGCGTGTACGTGTGTGCCAGTGCGAATAAGTGCGTGTAAGTGGGTATAAGTGCGTATAAGAGGGTGTAAGATTGTATATATATGTGTAAGTATGTGTAAGTGCGTGCAAGTGTGTGAATGTGCGTATAAGTACTTGTAACTTCGTGTACGTTTGTGTTAGTGTGTGTAAGTATGTGGAAGTGTGTGTAAGTGCGTGTAAGTGTGTATAAGTGCGTATAGGTGCGTGTAAGTGCATGTAAGTGCGTGTAAGTTTGTGTTAGTGTGTGTAAGTATGTGGAAGTGTGTGTAAGTGCGTGTAAGTGTGTATAAGTGCGTATAGGTGCGTGTAAGTGCATGTAAGTGCGTGTACATGCGTGTAAGTGCGAGTAAGTGCTTGTAAGTGCGTGTTAGTGCGTGTAAGTGCATGTACGTGCGTGTAAGTGCGTGTAAGTGAGTGTAAGGTTGTGTAAGTGCGTATAAGTATGTGTAAGTGTGTGTAAGTTCATGTAAGTGCGTGTAAGTGTGTGTAAGTACATGTTCCTTCTTTTAAGTGCATGTAAGTGTGTGTAAGTGCATGTAAGTACGTTCTAGTGCGTGTAAGTGCGTGTAAGTGGGTGTAACTGCGTGTAAGTTCGTGTAAGTTCGTGTAACCGCGTGTAAGTACGAGTAAGTGTGTGTAAGTGTGTATAAGTGCGTGTAAGTGGTTGTACGTTCGTGTAAGTGCGTGTAAGTGCGTGTAAGTACGTGTAAGTGTGTGCAAGTGCGTGTAAGTGTGTGTAAGTTCGTATAAGTTTGTGTAAGTGCGTGAAAGTGTGTGTACGTTTATGCAAGTGCGTGTAAGTGCGTGTAAGTACGTGTAAGTGTGTGCAAGTGCGTGTAAGTGTGTGTAAGTTCGTATAAGTTTGTGTAAGTGCGTGAAAGTGTGTGTACGTTTATGCAAGTGCGTGTAAGTGTGTCTGAGTTTGTGTCATTGGGTGTAAATGCGTGTAAGTACGTATAAGTGTGTGTAAGTGCGTGTAAGGGTGTGTAAGTACGTATAAGTGCGAGTACGTATGTGTAAGTACGTTTAAGTACGTGTACCTGCGTGTCAGTGCGTATAAGTGTGTGTAAGTTCAGGTAAGTTCGTGTAAGTATGTGTAAAATCCAGTAAGTGTGTGTAAGTGCGTGTGAGTTCGTGTCAGTACGTGTAAGTACGTGTAAGTGCGTGTAAGTGCGTGTAAGTGCATGTAAGTGCGTGTAAGTGCATGTAAGTGTGTGTAAGTGTGTGCAAGTACATGGAAGTGCGTGTAAGTACATGTAAGTGTGTGTAAGTACGTGTAAGTGCATGTAAGTTTGTGTAAGTACGTGTAAGCATATGTAAGTGCATGTTAGTGTATGTAAGTGCGTGTAAACACATGTAAGTGTGTGTAAGTGCGTGTAAGTGTGTGTAAGTTTGTGTAAGTTTGTGTAAGTACGTGTAAGCATATGTAAGTGCATGTTAGTGTATGTAAGTGCGTGTAAACACATGTAAGTGTGTGTAAGTGCGTGTAAGTGTGTGTAAGTTTGTGTAAGTTTGTGTAAGTGCGTGTAATTGTGTACACATTTGTGTAAGTACGTGAAAGTGCGTGTGAGTTCGTGTCAGTACGTGTAAGTGTGTGTAAGTGCGCGTAAGTGTGTGTAAGTGCGTGTGCATGCATGTGAGTATGTGTGAGTGTGTGTATGTGCGTATGAGTACGTGTAAGTATGTGTAAGTTTGTGTAAGTATGTGTAAGTACGTATAAGTGCGTGTAAGTGCGTGTAAGTATGTGCAAGTGCATGCATGTGCGTGTTAGTGCGTGTAAGAGTGTGTAAGTGCGTGTATGTATGTGTAAGTTCGTGTAAGTACATGTAAGTATGTTTAAGTGTGTGTTAGTATGTTTAAGTGTGTGTAAGTGCGTATAAGTTCATGTGGGTGTGTACAAGTGCGTGTAAGTGCGTGTAAGCGTGTGTAAGTGTGTATAAGTATGTATAAGTGCGTGTATGTGCATGTTAGTGTATAAGAGTATGTGTAAGTACGTATAAGTGTGTGTAAGTATATGTAAGTGGTTGTAAGTGCGTGCCAGTGTATGTAAGTGCGTGTAAGTTTGTATAAGTGCATATAAGTGCGTGTAAGTGCGTGTAAGTACGTGTACATTTGTGTCAGTGGATGTAAGTACCTGTAAGTGCGTGTAAGTGCGTGCTAGTGCGTGTAAGTTTGTGTAAGTGGGTGTAAGTGTGTCTAAGTGCATGTAAGTTTGTATACGTTCGTGAAAGTATGTGTAAGTACGTGTAAGTGCGTGTACGTGCGTACAAGGGCGTGTAAGTGTGTGTACATGTACGTTCGTGTAAGTGCTTGTAAGTGCGTGTAAGTGCGTGTAAGTACGTGTAAGTGTGTGTAAGTGCGTGTAAGTGCGTGTAAGTTCATGTAAGTTCGTGTAAGTGCGTGTAAGTGTGTGTAAGTTTGTGCAAGTGTGTGTAAATGCGTGTGAGTTTGTGTCAATGCGTGTGAATGCATGTAAGTGCATGTAAGTGCGTGTAAATGCATGTCAGTGCATGTAAGTGCATGCTCACTTGCACTTACATGCACTTACATGCACTTACACGTACTTACACGCACTTACACGTACTTACGCGCACTTACACACACTGATACAAACTCACACGCACTTACATGCACTTACCCGTAATTACACGCACTTACAAGATTTTACAAGAACTTACATAAACTTACACGCAAGTACACGCACTTACACGCACTTACACGTACTTAAACGTACATACACACAATTACACGCACTTACATGAACGTACACACACTTAAACGTACACAACACAAACTCACACGCACTTACACGCACTCACACGCACTTACATGCACTCACATGCACTTACATGCACTTATATGCACTTACACACACTTAGACACACTTACACGCGCTTACACGTACTGACACGCACTTACATGCACTGATACAAACTCACTCGCACTTACACGCACTTACACGATCTTGCACACACTTAACCATATTTACACAAACATACACAAACTTACACACACTTACACGCACTTACACGTACTTACACGTACTTATACGCACTTACAGGCACTTACACGCACTTACCTGCACTTACATGCACTTGCATTCACTCGCACATGCTTATATGCACTTACACGTAATTACACGCACTTACACACACTAACACGCACTTACACGTACTAACACGTACATTACAGGCACTTACACACAATTACACGTACATTACAGGCACTTACGCACTTGCTCGCACTTGTACGCACTTACACGCACTTACACACACTCACACGCACTTACACGCATTTACATGCACTTACATGCACTTACACACAATTACACGCACTTACACGAACTTACACCCACTTACACAAACTGACACAAACTCACACGCACTTACACACACTTACATGTACTCACACGTACTTACAAAAACTTACACACACTTACATGCACTTACACGCACTTACTCACACTCACACGCACTTACACGCACTCATGCGTACTTACACGTACTTACACACATTTACACACACTTACACGTACTTACACGTACTTACACACACTTATACGTACTTACACGCACTGACACAAACTCACACACACTTACATGAACTTACACAAACTTACATGAACTTACACATGTTTACACGCACTTACACGCACTTACACGCACTTATACACACCTACACGTACTTATACGAACTTACACGTACTGGCACACACTGGCATGCACTTACACGTACGTACACACACTTACATGTACTTACTCATACTTACATGCAGTTAGTCACACTTACACGCACTTACACGTACGTACAAGCATTTTCCCGCACTTACACAAACTTACACGCACTTACACGTACGTACACACACTTACATGTACTTACTCATACTTACATGCAGTTAGTCACACTTACACGCACTTACACGTACGTACAAGCATTTTCCCGCACTTACACAAACTTGCACGCACTTACACGCGCTTACACGCACTTCCATGCAGTTGCACGCACTTACACGCACTAACACGTACTTTTACATACTTACATGCACTTACATGCACTTACATGTACTTACACACACTTTCATGCACTTACGCAAACTTACACACACTGACACGCACTTACACGAACTTACACGTACTTACACGTACTTATACGTACCTATACAAAATTACACGCACTTATATGCACTTACACGCACTTACACACAGTTACACGCACTTACACGTACTTACACGCACTTACACAAACTTATACGCACTTACACATACTTACACGCACTTACACGCACTTGCACGCAATTACACAAACTTACACGTACTCACACGCACTTATATGCATTTACATGTACTTACATGTACTTACACACAATTACACACACTTACACTCACTTACATGTACTTACACGCACTGACATGATCTTACACGTACTTACGCGCACTTACACGCACTTACACGAACGTACACGTACTTACATGCACTTACACAAACGTACACACACTTACATGCACTTATCCGTACTTACACATACTCACATGCACTTGCACGCACTCACACGCACTCACACGCACTTGCATGCAGTTACACACACTTACACATACTTACACGCACTTACACGCACATACACGCACTTACATGCAATGACACAAACTCACACGTACTTACAAGCACTTACACAAGCTTACATGCACTAACACCAGATTACACGTACTTACAAAAAACTACATGCAAGTACTCGCACTTACACGCACTTGCACACACTTACATGCACTTACACACACTTACAAATACTTACACAAACGTACATGCACTTACATGCATTTGCACAAACTTACACGCACTTACACGTACTCACACACACTTACACGCACTCACACGTACTTACACACACTTACACGTACTTATACGCACTTAAACACGCTTAGACGCACTTACACGCACTTACACGCACTGACACAAACTCACATGCATGTACACGCTCTAACACGAAATTACACACACTTACATGCACTTACACAAACTTACACGCACATATACACAATTACACGCACTTACATGCACTTACACGCACTTCCACATACATACACGCACTTGCACGTAATAACACACACGTACACATACTTACATGCACTTACACCCACGTACACATACTTACACGTACTTACAGGCACTTACATGTACTTACACGCACTTACACGCACTTGCATGCACTTGCACACACTTACATGCATTTACATGCACTTTCATATACTTATACGTACTTATACTCACTTACACACACTTACACGCACTTACACACACTTACACATACTTACAAGCACTTTCATGCATTTACATGCACTTTCATATACTTATACGTACTTATACTCACTTACACACACTTACACGCACTTACACACACTTACACATACTTACAAGCACTTTCATGCATTTACATGCACTTACACGTACTTACATGCACTTACACGCACTTACATGCACTTACACATACTTACAAGCACTTACACAAACTTACACGCACTTACACGCACTTATACGCACCGACACACACTTACACATACTTACATGCACTTACACGCACTTACATGCACTTACACATACTTACAAGCACTTACACAAACTTACACGCACTTACACGCACTTATACGCACCGACACACACTTACACCTACTTACACACACACTTACACGCACTAACATGAACTTACATGCACTTACACGCACTTACATGCACTTATGCGCACTTTCACGCACTTTCACGCACTTACACGTACGGATACGAACGTACACGCACTTTTACGCACTTACACGCACTTACACGGAGTTACACAAACGTACATCCACTTACACTCACTCACACAAAGTTACACGCACCTGCACACACTTACACACACTTACATGCACTCACACGCACTTACTGACACTTACACACACTTACATGCACTTACACATACCTACACACACTTACACGCTCTTACACGCACTGACATGAACCCATACGCACTTACACGCACTTACACAAACTTACACACAATTACACGCACTTACATGAACTCATACAAACTTACACGCACTTACACAAACGTACACGCATTTACACGGACTTACACGCACTTACACGGACAAACACGCACTTACACGCACTTACACGCAATGACACAAACTCATACACACTTACACGCTCATACAAAAACTTACACACACTTACACGCACTTACATGAACTTACACGAACTAACATGCACTTACAGGAACTTACACACACTTACACATACTTACATGCATGTACACGTACTTACACGTACTTACACGCACTTACATGCACTAACACGTACATACATGAATTAAAACACACTTAAATAAACTTACACACACTTATACAAACTTACACGCACTTACACACACTTACACATAATTCCACGTACTTGAACGCACTTACACGCAATAACATGCACTTACACATACTTACACGCACTTACACGTACTTACACACACTTATACAAACTTACACGCACTTACACACACTTACACATAATTCCACGTACTTGAACGCACTTACACGCAATAACATGCACTTACACATACTTACACGCACTTACACGTACTTACAGGTACTCAAACGTACATACACGTACTTGCATGCACTTGTACACACTTTCACAGACGTACACGCACTTACACGCACTTACACGCACTTACACACTCTTACACGCACTTATACGCACTTACACGCACTTACACGTACTTATACATCCTTACACAAGCTTACACGCACTTACACGCACTGACACGCACTTACAGGCACTTACACACACTTACATATACTTACACGCACTTGCACACACTTACACGTACTAGTTCACATTTACATGCACTTCCATCCATTTACACACACTTACACACACTTACACGCACTTACACATGCTAGGACGCTCTTACATGCACTTACACAAACTTACACGTACTTACACGCACTTCCACGCACCTACACGCAATTATACCCACTTACACACACTTACACGCACTTACACAATTTTACATGCCCTTGCATGCACTTACACGCACTTACACGGACGTACACAAATGTACACGCACTTACATGCACTTACACGCACTTATACGTACTTACACACATTTACACCAACTCACACGCCTTTACACGTACTTGCACAAACGTACACACACTTACACGCACTTACACGTACTTACACACCCTTACACACACTTCCACACACTAACATGCACTTACACGCACTTACACAAACTTACACACACTGGAACGTACTGGCATGCACTGGCAAGCTCTTACACGCACTTATACGCATGTTTACGCACTTACACACACTTACACGCACTTACACGTACTGACACACACTTACACGCACTAACACGTACTTACACATACTCACAAGTACTTACACAAACTTACACGCACTTACACGCACTTTCACACACTTACACACACTTACACACACTTGCATGCACTTGCACACTCTTATACGTACTTACATGCACTTACACGTACTTACACGCACTTACATATACTTCACACGTACTTACATGCACTTAAACGCACTTACACACACGTTCACGCACTTACACGCACTTACATGTATTCACACGCACTTAGACAAACTTACACGCACTTATATGTACTTACACGCACTTAGACGCCCTTACACGCACGTACACACACTTACACGCACTTACATGTATTCACACGCACTTAGACAAACTTACACGCACTTATATGTACTTACACGCACTTAGACGCCCTTACACGCACGTACACACATTTACACGCACTTGTACGAACTTACTCACACTTACATACACTTTCACGCACTCACACGCTCTTCCACGCACTTACACGCACTTACACGCATTTACACGTACTTACACAAACGTACACATACATACGCGCACTTAAAGGCACTTACACACACTTACACGTACTTACACGTACTTACACGCACTTCCACGTACTTACACAAACTTATACACACTTACACGCACTTACAAGCACTTACACACACTTACACACACTTGCACGCTTTTACACACACTTACACGTACTCACACCCACTTACACGCCCTTGCACGCACTTACACGCACTTACATGTACTTACACGCAATTATATATACTTACACACACTTACACGCACTTACATGCACTTACACGCACTTACACGAACGTACACACACTTCCACGCACTTACACGTATCAACACAGACTCACATGCACTTACACACACTTAGACAAACTTACACGCACTTAAACAAACTTATACAAACTTACACGAACTTACACGCAATTACACACACTTACACACACTTATACGTACTTACATGCACTTACACACACTTACACGCACTTATACAAACGTACATACACTTACACACACTTACAAAAGTTTACACGCACTTACACATACTTACATGTACTTACATGCAATTACACGCACATACACACACTTACACGAACTTACACACACTTAAACGCACTTACACAAACTTACACGAACTTACACGAACTTACACAAACTTACACGCACTTACACGTACTAATAAACACTTACATAAACTTACATGCACTTAGACGCGCTTACACAAACTTACATGCACTTTAACGCACTGACACGCACTTACACGCAGTTATACGCACTTATACATACGTACACATGCCTACACGCACTTACACGCACTTACACGTACTTACACGCACTTTCACACACTTACACACACTTATAGGCATTTACACGCACTTACACGAACTTACACGCACTTACACGTACTTCCACGTACTCACACATACTAATACACACCTATACGAACATATACGCACTTACACACACTTACAGGTACATACACGTACTAACATGCACTATAACACACTTACACGCACTTACACAAACTTACACGCACTTTTACGTACTTACACGCACTGACATGAACTTACACGCACTTACATGCACTTACACGTACTAACATGGACTTACACGAACTTACACGTACTTACACACACTTACACGCACTTTTACGTACTTACACGCACTGACATGAACTTACACGCACTTACATGCACTTACACGTACTAACATGGACTTACACGAACTTACACGTACTTACACACACTTACACAAAAGTACACGCACTTACACGCACTTACATGTACTTGCACGTACTCACACGCACTTACATGCACTTACACACACTTACATGCACTTGTATGCACTTACATCCACTTACACGTACTTACACGCACTTACGCGCAATGACACGAACTCACACGTACTTACGGGCACTTACAGGAACTTAGACACACTTACACACACTTACATGCACTTACAGGAACTTACACACACTTACACGCACTTACACATACTTACACGTACTTACACGTACATATACGCACTTACACGCCTTTACACGCACTTACAGGCACTCACATGTACTTACACGCACTTACACGTACTTACATGCACTTACACGTACTTACACACACTTACATGCACTAACACACACTTACACGCACTTTCACAAAGTAAAACGCACTTACACACACTTACACGTACTTACACACACTGACACAAACTTACACGCACTTATACTCACTTACACGCACTCACATGCACTTACACTTACGTACACGCACTTACACGCACTTCCACAAAGGTACACACAATCATACACAC
>SZWC01005802.1:130797-150046 GCA_023375785.1 Penium margaritaceum | reverse complement strand
TAGATGTAGATGTAGATGTAGATGTAGATGTAGATGTAGATGTAGATGTAGATGTAGATGTAGATGTAGATATAGATGTAGATGTAGATGTAGATATAGATGTAGATGTAGATGTAGATATAGATGTAGATATAGATATAGATATAGATATAGATATAGATATAGATATAGATATAGATATAGATATAGGTATAGATATAGATATAGACATATATAATTATACATATAGATACATATATAGATATAAATGTGGATGAAGATATAGTTGTAAATAAATACATGAATATACATAACATAAATATGTAGGGATATATATTTAGGTATATATACATACATAGATATATATATAGATATTGATATAGATATAAAACTAAGAATGATACAGATATAGATATAAATGAACATCTATGTATAGATATAGATATACATATACATATAGGTATAGATATAGATGTAGATATAATATTCAAATTTTATGTTCCATTATGTGTTAGTTATAATCATAAGATATAATATTCATGTAAAAGGTCCATGAATATTATAAAAAAAATGTTCACATGTATTGTGCACATAAACTTTTATTACTCGAAAAAGATGGTGACATACAATATTCACATAAAATATTCAATAAATCTTTATCTAAGGTTACGTACACGTATATATGAACACATAAGTGAGTAGATGGATTTTAAAGTCGAATGAAGATGAAAAGACGAGTTGAAAATGTATTTAATGTCATGAAAGGATTCAGAATTCTTCTATGTTATCTTGAGGTTTAGTATAAGTATTTCTGTAATTCAATGACATAAAATCATTTATTCATCAAGTTTCATGAATTAAAAGGAATATTTTAACTTTGTAATCCTCACCATTATAAGAAAATTTCATTCTTTGAAAAATGTTCTTTTTCCAAAGTGTAAATATTTCTAGTGAAGGGTCAAATGTAGAGATTCTACATGATTACATATTTCTTGGCATTTGAAACGTGATTGTTTGCAGATTTTTTAGGCAACGTGCCCTTGGTTGTAACATTCATAACTGACCTACTTTCTGTTTCTTACATTGAGTTCGAATCGAGGATATAGTTTGATCCCCTTCGGGATGGATGTATTCTTGGTGTCGTTGTTGCGATCGAGTACTGTTTTCGGATTTAGTATACTGACTATTCTTTCCCATCATCATTGTTTTCCTCATAAAGTATCTAAATATGCGCTGTAGTGTTTGGTCGCTGGGATGAAGTTTTGTTGCACGTATATGATGTCGAATCTNTGTATGTTTGCAGATTTTTTAGGCAACGTGCCCTTGGTTGTAACATTCATAACTGACCTACTTTCTGTTTCTTACATTGAGTTCGAATCGAGGATATAGTTTGATCCCCTTCGGGATGGATGTATTCTTGGTCTCGTTGTTGCGATCGAGTACTGTTTTCGGATTTAGTATACAGACTATTCTTTCCCATCATCATTGTTTTCCTCATAAAGTATCTAAATATGCGCTGTAGTGTTTGGTCGCTGGGATGAAGTTTTGTTGCACGTATATGATGTCAAATCTGTTACCGCGCGTGTATGTATACATTTCCTGGTTAGCGCGCGTGGATTATGTCTTCACTGTTCACAATAACAAGCTGAGATTCATGCTAAGGATTGTCGGATGTTAGGTCCATGTAAAGCACTTTTTACATCACAGGAGTGATTCTTCCTCAAGAAATGCTTTCTTATGCCTAAAGCACAGCCTCAAAGGACCTCNTCCCCTTCGGGATGGATGTATTCTTGGTGTCGTTGTTGCGATCGAGTACTGTTTTCGGATTTAGTATACTGACTATTCTTTCCCATCATCATTGTTTTCCTCATAAAGTATCTAAATATGCGCTGTAGTGTTTGGTCGCTGGGATGAAGTTTTGTTGCACGTATATGATGTCGAATCTTTTACCGCGCGTGTATGTATACATTTCCTGGTTAGCGCGCGTGGATTATGTCTTCACTGTTCACAATAACAAGCTGAGATTCATGCTAAGGATTGTCGGATGTTAGGTCCATGTAAAGCACTTTTTACATCACAGGAGTGATTCTTCCTCAAGAAATGCTTTCTTATGCCTAAAGCACAGCCTCAAAGGACCTCAGAGGACAAACCAGGTTGGTCACGAGAGAAAAGAAAAAAATCCAAAAAGAATGTCGATTGTAAACGTGTAGAAGATGTGAAGCTATGTACAATCTGAAAGTAGGACACTTGAGGAGTTGGTATTATGCAGAATGTACTTCGATGACAAGTGTCAAACTGTTACGTCCCTCACGTACACGAGTCCTTTACACTCCATGAGTGGGCATTTCTGTCCAGAAATTCATGGTCCATCGCGCATCGACCTCAAGACTTTTACGCCAATCGGTCGGTGGCATTTTGGTCACCTGCCCTGGATTCTAGTTTTTCATTACAGAAATGTCTAATAACTTCTACCACTCTCTAGAATGGTCGACAAAAGTGTTGCAAAGTATATAAATGTTTTCATACTATTCGATTAACTTCTCGTCACTGCTAATCTCTATGAAACTACGGCTCGAAATTCTCAAAGCCCCCCCACCCCCCGAATTTTCGGTGGAGCGTCACCACTCACAGTGCGACCTCGCACACGCCAAGGACCCAACAAATACCTCATTACGAATGTTTTCATCGTATGTTTGCATGCGACTTGTTCTACACATATCATCCAAGTGCACTTACGGCTTCACACAAATGATCCATTTGTCCCAATACTTCGAATTGTCTAGTGCTCTGCACCTCATCCCTATGAAACACCTACGTTCCGCTCAACGTAACACTTGGTATCAAAGTGAAGCAACACTCGAGGTGCACTCGACGCATCCATTACCACACGACAACCTCGTACGAGTCTTCAGAGCGTCTCTAGCGTGTAGAAGTTCATAGACCTTACGACAACAACAGAGAACGGGGAAAGTTCACTACAGAGTTTTCAGTTTACGCGATGAATAATTTTACTTTGTTCACACCATTCATACTGGTCGGCATTTAGTGATTCCCTCTTCCTTGGTGAAGAGTGGGAGTAAAGAAGGAGAGGTTCCTTTTCCTCCAGCCTTTTCAAAGCACATAGGCTCCTTGTTTTAGGAGGCAAGTGTCACCTTCAAGTAGCTCGACAATAACAAAAGGCATATGCTGTCAAAAGTCGTCCTGAGGTATCGTTTGAAATCAGCGACAACGTACTGCCTAGCACTAAGAANCTTGTGAGAAAAGCTGTGGACGATGCAAAAAATTCTATCGAAGTGGATTGAGCCATTTCCCATCATAGCACGCATCATGCGAGTGACATATACCAATTACTTCTTCAACTGGGTATGAACATACATGACGTTCTACATGTGAGCCTAATGTCTCTATACACGGCAGAAGGAACCGTTCAGCAACCACCAATAGTCCTTGCTGTCGACGGCCAATACTGTTGACATGGTGTGCCACTTCCTATGAGTGCCATTGATCATACTCCCTAGTTCGACCACTGAAGAGTGATCGAACACCTAATATGGATTTGGGTTTGGATTTGGATTCCTTGGCTTTTTCCATGCATAATCAAGCTTTGAATCGCTTGATTTGAGTGGGTATTTAGAAAGTTAGCCTAACTTTCTAAGCGGGTGGAATCTTGTGACCGCCATGGGTGGCGGGATAATCTACCGCCAGTGATCCGAGTTCGTCTCCAACAAGCTCCAAATGCACAAGGGCCATGAATGAAGCGACTAAAGGGATCTCCTTGCCCAGGCTGAAACTCTCCTTGAGTTTTGGGTGAGGAAAGGCGCTCCGGCGTCTCATCATCGAAGCGCCTCCCGTTGCCCAAAGTGCAAGGCAAGGTGGACAGCTCCACCAAGAGTTACTTCAACGGCCACCACGGGCTCTACTGCTCCGATTTGGGCATGCTTGGATGCGTTGAAAAGCTTAGATTACAAGCTATAAGAATATGATGTAATCTCACTATGCTAAGTGAAAAAGAATAGTTTGATTCAATTCTACTGAATGCGACGTGTTCTGCCCACTCGTATCTATGATCCTTGTGCTCCACACTCTTCACCACAGGTGTCCATTGGCGGCACCAAACATTGGTAGCGTGCATCAGTGAGATCTAGGCATCCTTGAGGTTGCATCCACACCCACTAGTTCCAACAAAAGGTTATGGGTGCACGTGCGTAGAAGGACCCTCTACAAATTTCACAATACGGCCGCGTGCCATGGAAACAATTGGGCAAGAGAGTAACGCTGCCGTCTCGAAGTTTGAAGGGAACAACTTCTTTTCATGGAGGTGGCAGTTTGAGGTCTACCTCGATGACAAATGCCTGCATGAGTTGGTCAACGATAAAGAGACGGCCCCTCCGGACACCGCGACAACGGAGGAAGTGGATAGGTACAAGAAGCGCAACAAGAAGGCGCTTTCTTTCTTGGTGTTAGCGCTAGCTCCAACGTAGCGTGCACTCATTCAAGGATGCACAGAGGCCGCAGAGGCCTGGAAAAATATCTGCACCATTTACCAATCCACCAATTTTACTGACTAGCTCTTCGTCTTCAAGAAGCTCCTTACCCTCTGAGCTAATTAAGGCGACGACATCATGTAGATCCTGTAGCAGATTGTGTCCCTTACTGCCGAGTGTGTAGCCACCGGATGGAAGGTCGACCCTTAGTTGTAAGTCGTGATCCTCCTCCTAGCCTTGTTGGACAGTTGGAGTCCCATGATCACCGTCGTAGGTCGCTGGTCCGCCGATGAGCTGACATACCCGAAGGTGGCTAAGTACGTCCGCAATGAATGGATGCGGCATGGTGGGAGAGAGAGCGGGGCAACGTCAAGTTCCGCCAATGTCGTCCGCCCTCAAGGTGGAGGGGGAGGCAAGAAGGGAAAGAGTGCCAAGCAGGGCACCAAGAAAGGTAACAAGAAGGAGGAGTGCTACGCGTGTGGTAAAGAAGGCCACTATGCACGCAAGTGGCCCAACAGGAAGTCGGACCAGCCGAGGAAGGCTGGAAAGAAGGACAACCTTGCAATGATGGCAAAGGAGTCCGCCGACTTGACAGATTTGGCAGTCTGAGTAATTGAATCCAGATCGGGCCGCCAAACGCAATGCAAGCGGGCGGCATTCGTCACCTACGACGTCTCGAAGCGGCACATGACGGTGGCCAATGGCAAAACGGAGTTGGCTACTGGTGAAGGCAATGTTTGTATCAAGGTGGATGTGGACAAGGAGGCTGTCACAAGCATAATTCATGACAAGCTCCACATGCCCAACTTTGGGATAAATGTGTTGTGTGTGAGCCACCTTACCGACAAGGGGCTCGAGGTGCTTTTCAACAAGAAGGAGGCCATCATCCGCAAGGAGGGGAACGGCCACGTGATTACAGGTGGATAGCGTGAGGATGACTTGTACCTCCTCCGTGCAAAGATTCTTGGCAGCCGGGCGAGGTCCGACGTTGCCCACCTTGCAAAGAAGGAAGATGACGACTTGGACTTGTGGCACCTTCGCCTCTCTCGCATTGCTCCCTCAACTGTGAGGGACATGGAAAAGAAGGAAGTGGTGTGGGGTCTTGAGGTCAAGAGCCTCGATGCAGCTAAGAACGCCGTGTGCGAGCCGTGCGTGGTCGGTAAGGCGACACGGGAGCCGTTTGGTGGCAAAGGGCAACGTGCATCGGTGAAGTTGGAGTTGGTGCACACAGATGTGTACAGATCCTTTGAGAGCTCCATTAGGGGCACTCGCTACTTTGTGACCTTCATCAATGATCACAACCGCAAGCTCTGCCTCTACATCATCAAGAGGAAGAGCAATGTCTTGTCGTGCATGCTCGAGTTCGTGGCGGCAGTGGAGCGACAAACAGAGTTGAAGGTGAAGGCATTCCAGAGCGACATCAGCGGTGAGTACGAGGGCCGCTCGGCATGGATGAAGAGCGAGGGGATCGCATGGCAGAAAACTATGCCACATTCTACGCAACATGACGGTGTTACCGAGAGGGTGAACCACACCATCCTCCACATGGTCCGGTCCATGTTGAGCGATGCCGGCCTCGCGCAATGGTACTAGGGCGAGGCGGCGAGGACAGTGGCATCATGAACCTGACGCCAACAAAGCTCCTAAAAGTCGCGGAGTCCAAGGTGCGGAAGATGCCACAGGAAGTGTGGAGCAGGAGGAAGCCAACTGTGGCTCACCTCCGCACATTCGGCAGCGTTGCACATGCTGTTGTGCAGGCACGGGAGGGGCGGGGCAAGCTGGACCCACGGACTCACCGGTGCATCTTCGTCGGGTACGAGAGTGGGAGTAAGGCATACCGGCTCTTTGACCCGCGGAGGTAGCAGATTGTGAAGAGTCACGATGTCACGTTCAATGAGGACAGCCGTTGGAAAGACAAAGATGCGGGTCTCTCCAAGCGTGGGGAGTGGCTGCCACTCCTCAAGGGGGAGACACCGGAGGACGTAAAAGACGCTGACGTCCGAGCAGCTCCAAGCAGCAAAAACCATCCGGGGAATGGGGGAGCGGTTGATTTGCAATCAGCCGTGTCGGACAATGAGTCCAAAGTGTCAGCAGCAGTGGAGCTGAATGAGGAGACGGGGAATGAGCCCGCATCTCCATGGTCCCCAAGAGAGGGGGAGCACGCGAACAGTGCGAGTGGCACCGCGAAAGGGCAGCAGCAGCAGCGGTGGGAGGAGCAGAAGCCTCAATAGCNTCCAAAGTGTCAGCAGCAGTGGAGCTGAATGAGGAGACGGGGAATGAGCCCGCATCTCCATGGTCCCCAAGAGAGGGGGAGCACGCGAACAGTGCGAGTGGCACCGCGAAAGGGCAGCAGCAGCAGCGGTGGGAGGAGCAGAAGCCTCAATAGCACCAGCCTCGGAGAAGCGAACGCGCAAGGAGGACGGCAAAGAGGTATGATGCTGCAGAGGGCATCTGGATTGGGTTCGCTCGAGCGTTCTTTGTGCAAGAGGAGCCCAAAACCGTCAAGAAAGCCTTGTAGTGGAAGGATGGGGCTGAGTGGGAGGGAGTTATAAAATCTGAGCTCGTCTCCCATGAATAGAATGGCTCTTTCTAGCTGATAGACAGGCCGGAGGGCGTGATAAGTCATTGGCTCCAAGTGGATCTTCAAGAAGAAGCTCACCAAGGAGGGGAAGATGGAGCAGTACAAGGTACGGCTGGTTGCAAAGGGGAACGCCCATCGGAAGGGTGAACACTACGATAAAACCTTCACACCGGTGGCAAAGTTTGCCTCCATTCGCTCCATTCTCTCGATGGCAGCAGTGCATGATTACGAAGTCCACCAATAAGATGTGAAAACCGCATTCCTCAACGACGACCTGGACAAGGAGGTCCTCATGGAGGTGCCGGATGGGGTGGACGCACTGCCAAGAAAGGTGTGCTGGCATTGTAAGGTGCTCTACGGGCTGAAGCAAGCACCACTCATGTGGTACCTGAAAATCGACGGCTTCATGGCCGAGCTTGGCTTCAAGCGCTACGAAGCGGATCAGAACATGTATGTGCGGAAGCAGCCGGGGTTGCACCAGATTGTGGTTCTTTATGTGGATGACCTCATCCTCATGTCAACGGACATGGAGGAGTTGGTGAACCTGAAGCGGCAGCTAGGCGGTCGGTTAAAAATGACCGACATGGGCGAGCTAGAGTACTACCTCGGCATCGCCATCAAGAGGGACCTCAAGGCACGCACAATGGGGCAGAAAGAGTACGTGCAAGAGGTATTTGTCGCTACAACATGGAGGAGTGCAACCCCATTGGCACACCCATGACTACCACATGTGAGCTGAGCTCGAGCATGGGGCCGAGCACGGATTAGGAGACGGAGGAGATGGCAGGTTTGCCATGACAGTCCGCGGTGGGGAGCATCATGTGCGCCATGGAGGTGATGCGGCCCGACCTGGCCTTCGCGGAGGGCCAAGTGAGCTGCTATGTTCCTGACCCCAAGCCACTGCATTGGCAATCGGTGAAGCGGATCCTCCGCTATCTCAAGGTGACAAAACATTCACGACTCATGTTTGGAGGGGGAGCGCGTGAGGACTCCCTCAAGTTGGTCGGCTACTCCGATGCCGTCTGGGCTGGTGATGTGGATGAAAGAAAATCAATGTCGGGGTACGTGTTTGTGCTTGGTGGTGCAATGGTTTCATGGGCAAGCAGGAAGTAGGACTGTGTGGCACTGTCCACCATCGAAGCGAAGTACATCGCGCTCCTGGAAGTCATAAAGGAGGCAGTGTGGCTCATGCCGCTGCTAAAAGAGATCGGGGTGCCTCAAAGGAAGCCAACGGTACTCAATGTGGAAAATATGAGTACCATCAGCCTCGCCCAAAACACCGTGCTACACAGAAAGACCAAGCACATTGAGATCCGGCATCACTACGTGCAGGACTTGGTGGCGAAGGGAGATGCATCTATTGTGCATTGTGGCATTAAGCACATGCTCGCCAAGCCATGACCAGGACATAGCCCAAGGACAGGTACGACACAAGCTACATGGAGCATGGTCTGTGCTGTGAGGTTTAAAATGCTACAGGTTCCAAGGACAGGGCATCAAGGCTGCGGTGCAAGGGGGAGATTGTTGACATGGTGTGCCCCTCATCATGAGTGGTGTTGATTGTACACCCCAGTTAGAGCACTGGGGAGTGGTAGAACACCTGATCGAACTTTAGATTTAGATTCTTTGGATTTGTGCATGCAAGACCGAGCTTTGAATCGCTCTATTTGAGTGGGTATGCAGAAAGTTAGCCTAGTCCAAAGTTTGGGTGTTGGGCGGGTGCAATCTGGTACCCGCNATGAGTGGTGTTGATTGTACACCCCAGTTAGAGCACTGGGGAGTGGTAGAACACCTGATCGAACTTTAGATTTAGATTCTTTGGATTTGTGCATGCAAGATCGAGCTTTGAATCGCTCTATTTGAGTGGGTATGCAGAAAGTTAGCCTAGTCCAAAGTTTGGGTGTTGGGCGGGTGCAATCTGGTACCCGCCATGGGTGGCGGGATAATCCACCTCCAGTGATCCGAGTTCGCCTCCAACAAGCTCCAAATACACCAGGGCCATGAATGAAGCAACCAGAGGGATCTCCTTGACCAGGCTGAAACTCTCCTTGACTTTTGGGCGAGAGAAGGTGCTCTGACGGGTCATCGTCAAAGCACCTCCTGTTGCTCAGAGTGCAAGGCAAGGTGGACGGCTCCACCAAGGGTTACTTCGACTGCCGTAGCAAGGGCTCTAGTGCTCCAATTTGGGTGTGCGTGGATGTGTTGGAAAGCTTAGATCACATGCTATAAGGATCTCATGTAACATCAATATGCATAGTAACAAAACATGTTTTAATTCCGTTCTACTGAATGCAACGTGTTTTGCCCACTCACATCCGTGATCCTTGTGCTCCACACTCTTCACCAAAGGTGTCCATGGGCTGCACCAAAACACTGGTAGCGTGCATCAGTGAGAGCTGGGCATCCTTGAGGGTGCATCCACACTCACTACTTCCAACAAAGACCAAGTCCTTTGCCTACTCCAGCTTTGAGTGCGTACACCCCAGTTGCAAGTTGTTAGGGAATACCTCGTTAACTTGTTCGGTTGTGGACCTGAATAAAACTTATAGGAGCCTGAATCCTGCTTCTCCATGGGGGTGTTCAACGACTACTAGAGTGAGCTGGGAGCTAGCACATATTGATGCATGGCAGACGACACCATCTCAACATGGAAACATTATTCCCACGGGGTGGCATTTGTGGACAACGACCATAAGAGGTTGGGGACACCCAACATGGTTGTCGTGCAGACGCTCCAGCTTAAAGGAGGGAGGCCGTTAGCGGTGCTGAGTAACAAGCTCCAGCTTGGGTCAAAGTGTTGTGCACGTGTTCATGTTTAGCTCGTGATTGAAATTGTTAATTTTATTTCACAATGTTGACGACTCACTATCTCGCACTCCTACTTGTTGGTCATGAACCGGGACAGTTCATACTAAGAGGGGAGAAATGTAGCGGGAGGTCCAGTTCGGCCCTCCCTCCTCGTCAAAGAAATATGTGGTTGAACACAACCCCTTGCCACGGCAAGGGCTGGCCAACGGCCAGCCTTTCACTGGCCGCCGGCCAGCTAGCTGCCAGCCGGCTTGACGGTCGGGGGCGGATCAGGTGACCTGCCGGGCTCCTGTTGGCCGTCCATCGAGTTGGTCGCTCGATCGGCGGTCAGGATTCTGTGAGGCCTTGAGGGTTGAGACCTGTGGTCTCAAGCCTTTTTCCTCACCCTCTCCTCCTTGCCTCATTGAAGGTGCAAGGGGAGGGATTAAAAGAGAGCAAGAGAAAGGCATGAGATAAAATGATACTCCAGTGTGAAATTGATGGGCATGCCTCACACACGAAGATTTCATGCCAACGTGTCACAAAATGAAACTCAAATTCATTCAGCACAAATTTCGAGTTTCAAACAGAAAAATTCCATGCAAACTACAAGTTCGGGATAATACCNGAGAGCAAGAGAAAGGCGTGAGATAAAATGATACTCCAGTGTGAAATTGATGGGCATGCCTCACACACGAAGATTTCATGCCAACGTGTCACAAACTGAAACTCAAATTCATTCAGCACAAATTTCGAGTTTCAAACAGAAAAATTCCATGCAAACTACAAGTTCGGGATAATACCCCCTCGTTTTAGACCCCAAACGAGGGGGAAAGTTAAAACTCAAAATTGGGCCTTCGGAAACTCAAAACATTAAGGTCTTGAAGAACATGTCATTGATGACGATTTCCCCAAGAGTGATACTGAGGGGAAAATCCCTCTTGCGAGCTCCGGACGCTATTTTGTGAACTCTGACTAAGACTTTTGTGCAGGAGCTGGAAACGTGACCCATTGTTGACAAAGAGGTCCGGTGAGCCCGTGTCTGAGCATCTTGTCCAGCTGCTTTTTGATTTTTGTCAGCTCAAAGTTGCTCATCTGATAGGTCTCCTTCATTGTCGGTGTGTTGCTCTGCTTTAACTCCGTGTGATGATCAAAGTTTTGTTGCAAAAAACCCCTTCAAACTACTCGACTATTGAGGCAAACTCCTTCGGAACTACTACAAACTTGCCAGGTGTATGTCGACGTGGTCGCCTTGGCTGCTATGATTTCTTTTGCTTCCCTTGTTTCCACATGGACTAACTATGCTTGAGCTCCATGTCACAAATATATCTCAGCCACGTCTAAAGATATCGGCTAGCATTTTCCAACTACTACAACTTCATCTACTGCTTCCACTTATGCTACTTCCCGTAACAGCCGCTGTTGTGCATCACTTGACCAGAAGAAGATATCGTTTTCTGTTATAAATGCAGACATGAACTGTTCTGCTACTCCATTCTACCTGTCGACTATGCCGGTACAAAAAATCTTGTCCAAGGATGATTCTGTGGTCACTTATTGGGAAAGTTCTCTAGACCGCTATGTCGTGCAGATCATCAATTTGCAGCCAGAGAGGATCCGAAGTCAACCATCGATGGTTTTTCCTTCAAACACCGTTGTTTTAAATCTCTAAACCAAGCATTTGAACCATGTCATTGCTTACAACACTGTGAGAAACTCCTCCATCCAATAGTCCCGGTGCCGTTCAACAGCTTTTACAACCTCTCGGTTCCACTCGTAGCAGTATCGTCAGTTGGTTGTCTTCGTACCCCTCAAGAAACGTTATCTGTGGTGATGTAAGGCTCTCACATGGGAGATCAGTCGGCACATATGTTTCCTACTGATGAGAGCTTCACCGTCTACTTCTGCCCTTTTGCGTATCCAGATTCCTTATTTTTTCTATGTGGCTTTTGATGGAAACCTAGGCAGCCCTCAGGGAGGTGATCATGCTCACTAAGAGCCGCCTAGGCAGGACCAACTGTTTGTGAGATGGAGTTGCAGGTTGCACAAACAGCAATTACGGAAGCAAATGTAGGTTTGCTGAGAATGCGAATGTCTGAATCAAATCTTGAGTGAGAAATTTCATTGTCACAGCTTTCTAACAAGCCCTTGTATGTCTCATTTGGCCTAGGGAGCACTGAGGTACACTCTGTNATCCAGATTCCTTATTTTTTCTATGTGGCTTTTGATGGAAACCTAGGCAGCCCTTAGGGAGGTGATCATGCTCACTAAGAGCCGCCTAGGCAGGACCAACTGTTTGTGAGATGGAGTTGCAGGTTGCACAAACAGCAATTACGGAAGCAAATGTAGGTTTGCTGAGAATGCGAATGTCTGAATCAAATCTTGAGTGAGAAATTTCATTGTCACAGCTTTCTAACAAGCCCTTGTATGTCTCATTTGGCCTAGGGAGCACTGAGGTACACTCTGTCCAAGTCTACCCTCTAGCACACTCTCCTAGCCTAGCCGGATGAGCGGCAGTCACCTTATCACACATGAGAATTATGTCTCACACCATTTGGACGACCAACAATCGTGGTCTGCACATTCCTTGAAGTCTCTTGGAGGTCCTCCAGCTGCCTTTTCTCCTTGAAGGTTGCTCTCAGCCATCCTGGCCAATAATCCTGCCGCCTTTTGAGCTCAAAGTGCTCTGGTCGTTACTTGAACCCGACCCATGATTTCCAAACTTTGGAAATCCATATCTCACTCAAACGGAATCCGAATTGAGTTCCATAAAGTGCGTTAGAACCTGTGAAAAATCCTCTTTGCAGATATCATGCCAGATTATTTTTATTGAGAAACCTATTTTTGTCACTTTCTGGCACCCTCGTATCCATATTTCTCCCACTTTGCGAGAATAAAACTCACACAAGTCCAGACTGTCCCCTCAGCTGCTGAAAGCGGTGCGCAGCTAGCGGCTTGGTCAGGAAGTCTACCAGCATCATTCTTGAAGGGCAGAACTTGATCTGCACCACCTGCCTTGCCACAAGTTTGCGGATGAAGTGATATCGCAGGTCAATGTGCTTGGTGCGGGCATGAAGTTCTGTGTTCTTGGTCAGAGCAATGGCGCTCATGTTGTCACAGTAGATTGTAGTCTCTGTGGTCTGCTGCTGTCCAAGGCTTGCCAGCAGCTCACGCAGCCACACGGCTTCCTTTGCTACTTCACTCAGGGCGATATACTCCGCTTCGGTGGAGGAGAGGGCGACACACTCTTGCTTCTTGCTCCTCCAACTGATGGCACCTCCTCCGAGCACAAACACGAACCCACTGGTTGACCTCCTTGTGTCCAGGTCACCTCCCCAATCTGCGTCACTGTATACGATGAGGATGGGGCTGTTGTTGCCATTGAAGTTGAGGCAAAGGCTGCTGCTGCTGTCGAGGTAGCGCAGCACGCGCTTGACCGCCTCCCAATGCGGCACGCCTGGATTCGCGCAAAACTTGCTGAGCACTCCTACTGCTTGGCTGATGTCAAGGCGCGTGCTGACTGCTGCGTACATGAGGCTCCCAACTGCTGCTTGGTACTGCAGTGCTTCCATGCGGCTGCTCTCTTGCATGCCGCAGGGAGTCTGTGTCATGCTCAGCTTTGCTCCCACTTCCAGTGGTGTCGCTGCTTTGCGCGCTCCTGCCATGTTGAAGNAGCTCACGCAGCCACACGGCTTCCTTTGCTACTTCACTCAGGGCGATATACTCCGCTTCGGTGGAGGAGAGGGCGACACACTCTTGCTTCTTGCTCCTCCAACTGATGGCACCTCCTCCGAGCACAAACACGAACCCACTGGTTGACCTCCTTGTGTCCAGGTCACCTCCCCAATCTGCGTCGCTGTATCCGATGAGGATGGGGCTGTTGTTGCCATTGAAGTTGAGGCAAAGGCTGCTGCTGCTGTCGAGGTAGCGCAGCACGCGCTTGACCGCCTCCCAATGCGGCACGCCTGGATTCGCGCAAAACTTGCTGAGCACTCCTACTGCTTGGCTGATGTCAAGGCGCGTGCTGACTGCTGCGTACATGAGGCTCCCAACTGCTGCTTGGTACTGCAGTGCTTCCATGCGGCTGCTCTCTTGCATGCCGCAGGGAGTCTGTGTCATGCTCAGCTTTGCTCCCACTTCCAGTGGTGTCGCTGCTTTGCGCGCTCCTGCCATGTTGAAGCGCTTGACGATGTCGCTCACGTACGTGCTCTGGGACAGCTCCAAAGTCTGCTGCTGCCAGTTGCGCTTGACCTGAAGGCCAAGGTAATAACTGAGCTCTCCCATGTCCTTCATGTTGAACCTGGAAGCAAGCGACTGTTTCACATTGTCCAAAAGAGACTTGGAGTCAGATGCAATTAGCAGATCATCAGCATAGAGCAAGATGATGACCTGGCTTGCCTCTTGCGTGCGCCCATAGACTGCATGGTTAGCTTAACTGCGCACAAAGCCAAGGCCAGCCAGGTGCTCATCCATCTTGTGGTACCATGCTTGCGGGGCTTGCTTCAGGCCGTAGAGGGCCTTCACAAGCTTCCACAACAAATCCTCCTTTCCCTCCACCACATACCCCTCCGGCTGCTCCATGTACACATCCTCATCAAGGTCACCATTCAGAAAAGCACACGTCACATCTATTTGGTGCACCTCCCAGTCCATAGCTGCAGCAAGAGCGAGGATCGCTTGAATGGATGGGAACTTTGCTACAGGTGCAAATGTCTTATTGTAGTCCACACCCTTAGTCTGTGCATACCCCTTTGCAACCAACCGTGCTTTGTACCTGAGCACCTTACCATCCGCACCACGTTTGAACCTGAAGATCCACCGGCACCCGATCACCCGGCTGCCACGTGGAGCTTCCTCGAGGTTCCAGGTGCCGTTCTTCATGAGCGCACCATACTCCTCATCTGCTGCGGCACACCAATCTGCCACCTCGGCACTGCGCATGGCTTCAGAAAACGTGGCTGGGTCATCGGTGACTGTGAGGAAGAGAAGCTTGAGGTCAAACAACTCTGTTGGTGGTGGAACGGTGCACAGGGGATAGGGAGGAAGACTCAAGTGAAGACACCACAGGTGGATGAAGTTCTGTGTTTGACAACGGGTGACAACGGAGGGGACAAGAGGTCATGGAGATGTGCTTTGCTTGAGTGGGCGAGTACTCATGCACAGGGGGAAACAGTGACAATGGATAAGGTAGCAGTGTGAGAAAGGAAAGGGGGAACCCAGTCTGGTGGACAGTAGGGACAACGACGTCCCCCCCCCCCCCCCTCGTGAGTGTGCTGCAAAGGAAAGCCCATGGATGCACGGGAGACATTCATCGCCCGTGAGGGCAGGCACGGTAAGGGTCATGGGTAGAGGCATGGGAGACGGTAAGCATGACTGGGGGTGAGGAAAAAATCCTAGAAATGGGGAGGGAGAAACGTATGACATGGTGGAAACGTGAACAAGACAGGGAGATTAAGAGAACAATGTGCCACACGGCTCAGGGTAATGAGGTCCAACACAACACAGAAAGTCACGACACGGTAATCAAGACAATACATTACACAATTTCACGACAGGACATGGTACAACACGACGTGGTATAATCTCTCTCTCTCTCTCTCTCTCTCTCTCTCTCTCTCTCTCTCTCTCTCTCTCTCTCTCTCTCTCTTTCTCTCTCTCTCCCTCTCCCTCTCTTGCTCTCTCTCTCTCTCTCTCTATCTCTCTCCTTCTCTTTCTCCTTCTTCTTCTCCTCTCATTCTCCTTCTTCTTCTACTTTTTGTCTTTTTATCCTTCTCCTTCTCCTCCTCCTTCTCCCTCTCCTCCTCCTCATTATCCTTCTCTTTATTGATCTCTTTCTCCTTCTTCTCCTTCTCCTTCTCCTTCTCCTTCTCCTTCTCCTTCTCCTTCTCCTTGTCCTTCTCCCTCTCCTTGTCCTTCTACTTCTCCTTCTCAGTTTTGTTTTGTGGGCTTCTACTGCTCCTGTGGCTGCTGCTGCCGCCACTGCTTCTGCTTGCCGCTGTCGCCGCTTCACCTGCTGCTGCTTCTGCTGCTAGTGCTGGACGATGCTGCCGCTGCTGCTGATGCCGCTCACCACAGCCGTTGCCGCCGCTGCCACCGCTGCTGCTGCTGGTGCTGCTGACCGTTGCTGCTGCTGCTCCGTACACTGCTGCTGTTGCTGCTGCCTCTGCTGTTCCTGCCGCTGCCACTACTACCAATGCTGCTCGCAGCACTGCTGTTGCTAATGTCACCGTCGATGTTGCTACCGCTGCTGCCGCCGCATCTGCTTCTTCTCACTGCTGCCATCGCATCTGCTCCTGCTTGCTGCTGCACCAACGGGTTGAGGCCCTCAGCCTTTCCCCTCGCGACGGTCTCTGGAAAACAACTTGCTGTCGGCCTTGCCCGTCGTGGCTGCACCCTTCACGGCGGTGGGCCGTTGCCGACAGCTTGCGGCCTTCTTCTCCCCTTTTTTCTTATTTGTTGGTTTTCACGATCGCGGGCAACCTCAGCCAACCTCTCGTACATGCCGGCCCTCTCCCCAATGTTTTTCCCGCCAGTGCTTCCAGCTGGCTCTGGCTTGTCCAGCAAGCCCCCCAATGGTCTCAGCCGTCAAAATGGCTGAATAGGAAAAAATAGTTTTTTCCTCTAGCTTTGGTACCATGCTTCCTCCCGCTCCATACCTCTTGTGGCATCTTTCACACCTTGGACTACATGTCTTTTAGCGGCTTTGTCGGCGTCAGGTTCATGATGTATGCCGCTGTCCATACCGCCTCGCCCCAGTACCCCTACGCGAGGCCGGCATCACTCAACATGGACCGGACCATGTTGAGGATGGTGCGGTTCGCCCTCTTGGTGATGCCCTTTTGCAGCGGAGAGTGTGGCATAANCTCAGCCGTCAAAATGGCTGAATAGGAAAAAATAGTTTTTTCCTCTAGCTTTGGTACCATGCTTCCTCCCGCTCCATACCTCTTGTGGCATCTTTCACACCTTGGACTACATGTCTTTTAGCGGCTTTGTCGGCGTCAGGTTCATGATGTATGCCGCTGTCCATACCGCCTCGCCCCAGTACCCCTACGCGAGGCCGGCATCACTCAACATGGACCGGACCATGTTGAGGATGGTGCGGTTCGCCCTCTTGGTGATGCCCTTTTGCAGCGGAGAGTGTGGCATAAATTTCTACTACGCTATTCCCTTTCTCTTCATCCATGCCGAGCACCCCTTGTACTCGCCGCTGTTGTCACTCCGGAACACCTTCACCTTCAACTTTGTTTGCCGCTCCAGTGCCGCCACGAACTCTTGCATACACAACAAGACATCGCTCTTCCTCTTGATGATGTAGAGATAGAGCTTGGGGCTGTGATCGTCGATGAAGGTCACAAAGTAGCGAGCCCCCCCAATGGAGCTCTTGAATGGTCCACACACGTCAGTGTGCACCACCTCCAACTTTGCTGTTGCGCGTGTTCGTTTTCCATCAAACGGCTGCCGTGTCACCGTACCTATGATGCATGGCTTGCACATATCATTCTTGGCTGCATCGAGGCTCTTGACCTCAACACCCCACACCACTTCCTTCTTTGCCATGTCCCTTACAATTGAGGGAGCAATGTGACACAAGTGGTGGTGCCACAGGGCCAGGTCTCCATCGTCCTTCTTTGCGAGGTGGGTGACGTCGGACCTCACCCGGCTGCCAAGGATCTTTGCACGGAGTAGGTACAAGTCGTCCTCTCGCTTTCCATGTGCAATCACCTTGCGATTCTCCTCCTTGCGGATGATGGCCTCCTTCTTGTTGAAGAGAACCTTGAGCCCCTTGTCGGTAAGGTGACTCACTGACAGAAGATTTGCCCCAAAACTGGGCATGTGGAGCACGTCGTGAATTGTGCTCGTGAAAGCCTCCCCGTCCACATCCACCTCGATGCAAACGTTGCCTTCACCGGCAGCCAACTCTATTTTGCTGTTGGCCACCGTCATGCGCCGCTCCGAGGCGCCATAGGTGACGAATGCCACCCAGTTGCATTGTGTGTGGTGGCCCAATCCGGAGTCAATCATGGAGGCTCCCGGATCTGTCAAGTCGGCAGACTCCTTTGCCATCATTGCAAGGTCATCCTTCTTTTTAGCCTTCTCCGGCTGGTCCGACTTCCTGTTGGGGCAGTTGCGTGCATAGTGGCCTTCCTTGCCACACGCGTAGCACTCCCCCTTGTTTTCACCTTTCTTGGTGCCCTGCTTGGCACCCTTCCCCTTCTTGCCTTCCTCTCCACCTTGAGGGTGGATGGCATAGGCGGAACTTGACGTTGTCCTGCTCTCTCTCCCACCACGCCGCATCCATTCATTACAGACGTGCTCAGCCACCTTTGGGTACTTCAGCTCATCGGCGGACCAGCTGCCTACGATGGTGATCATGGAACTCCAACTGTCCGGCAAGGCTAGAAGGAGGATCATGGCTTGCAGCTGAGGCTCGACCTTCCATCCGGTAGCTACGCACTCAACAGTGAGGGACTCAGTCTGCTGCAGGATCTCCATCATGTCATCGCCTTCGTTGGCTCGGAGGGTGACGAGCCTCTTAAAGACAAAGAGCTGGTTAGCAAGGTTGGTAGACTGGTAGATGGTGCAGAGCTTCTTCCAGGCCTCTGTAGCCTCTGTGCATCCCCGAATTAGTGCACGCTGCGTTGGAGCTAGCGCCACCACCAACAAAGCAACACCTTCTTGTTACGCTTCTTGTCCACTTCCTCCGGTGTCGTGGTATCCGGAGGGGCGGTCTCTTCACCGTTGACCAGGCCTTTTTCATCAAGATAGACCTCAAACTGCCACCTCCACAAAGGGAAGCCGTTCCCGTGAGACTTCGAGACGGCGCCGATGCTCTCTTGCTTGGTCATTGCCATGGCGCGTGGCAGTAGTGTGAAAGTTGTAGAGCTAGGGTCTTTCTAGGCACGTGCGCCCATAACCCTTTGTTGCCACTAGTAGGTGTGGATGCACCTTTCAAGGATGCCTAGTTCTCACTGATGCACGCTACTAATGTTTGGGGCAGCCAATGGACACCTTTGGTGAAGAGTGTGGAGCACAAGGATCACGGATATGAGTGGGCAGAACAAGTCGCATTCAGTAGAACTGAATCAAAACACGTTTGTGTTAATCAGCATAGTGAGGTTATATCAGATAATTATAGCCTGTGATCTAATCTTTTCAATGCATCCAAGCACGCCCAAACGGAGCAGTAGAGCCCCTGCTATGGCTGTCAAAATAACCCTTGGTGGAGCCGCCCACCGTGCCTTTCACCCTAGGCAAAGGGAGGCGCTTCGACGATGACCCGTCGAAGCGTCTTTCCTTGCCCATAAGTCAAGGAGAAGTCAACCCTTGTCAAGGAAGTCCTTCTGGTCACTTTATTCATGCCCCTGGTGCATTTGGAGCTCGTTGGAGATGAACTCGGATCACTGGCGGTGGATTATCC
>SZWC01005801.1:133645-144684 GCA_023375785.1 Penium margaritaceum | reverse complement strand
GGGACTGGGATCGGGACTGGGATCGGGACTTGGATCGGGACTAGGATCGCGACAGGGATCGGGACTATGATCGGGACTGGGATCGAGACTGGGATCGGGATGGGGATCGGGAGTGGGATCGGGATTGGGATCGGGAATGGGATCGGGACTAGGAACGAGACTGGGATCGGGACTGGGATCGGGAATGGGATCGAAACTAGGATCAGGATTGGGATCGAGACTGGGATCGGGACTCAGATTGGGACTGGGATAGAGATTGGGATCGGGACTGGGATCGGGACTGGCATCGGGATTGGGATCGCAACTAGGGTCAATGACTAGGATTGGGACTGGGATCAGGACTGGGATCGGGGCGAGAATCGGAACTGCGATCGGGACAGGATTGGAACAGGGAGTGCGACTGGGACCGGGACTAGGACCGGGACTGGGATGGGGACTGGGACTGGGACTGGGACCAGGACTTGCATGGGGACTGGGATCGGGACTGGGATCGAGACTGGTATCGGGACTGGGATCGCGACCAGGATGGGAACTGGGATCGGGTCTGGGATCAGAACTGGGACTGGGACTGGGACTGGGACAAGGACTTGGATTGGGACTGGGACTGGGACTGGGACTGAGACTAGATTATGACTGCGACAAGGACTGCGGCTGGGATTGCGACTGGGATTGGTACAGAGACTGGGACAGGGACTTGGACCGGGACTGGGACTTGGACTGGGACTGGAACTGGGACTAGGACCAGGGCTGGGATCAGGACAGGGATCGGGACTGGGATCGGGACTGGGATCGGGACAGGGATCGGGACTAGGATCAGGACCGGGATCAGGACTGGGATCGAGACTGGGATCAGGACAAGGACCGGGACTGGGATCGGGACTATGATCGGGGCTGGGATTGAGATAGGGATCGGGACAAGGATTGGGGTTGGGATCGGGGCTTGCATCGGTGTTGGGATTGGGACTGGGATCGGAACCGGGATTGAGGCTGGGACAGGGACTGGGATCGGGACTGGGACTGGGGCTGGGACTGGGACTATGACTGACACTAGGATGAGGACTGGGACTGGGACTTGGACTGGGACTGGGAGTGCGACTGGGACTGCAACTAGGACTACGACTGGGACTGGAACTGGGACTCGGACTGGGACTGGGACTGGGACTGGGACTGGGACTGGGACCTGGACCGGGAATGGGATCGGGACTACGTTCGGGACAGGGATCGGGTCTAGGATCGGAACTAGGATCGGGACTGGGATCGGGACTCGGATCAGGACTGGGTCAGGACTGGGATCGGGACTGGGATCGGGACGGGGATCAGGACTGGGATCAGGACAGGGATCGGGACTGTAATCAGGACTGGGGACGGGACCGGGACCGGGTCTGGGACCGGGACTTGGATCGGGACTCGGATCGGGAATGGGATCGAGACTGGGGTCGGGACTGGGATCGCGACTAGGATCGGAACTGGGATCAGGTCTGGGATCGGAACTGGGACTGGGACTGGGACTGGGACTAGGACTCGGACTGGGAATGGGAATGGGACTGGGACTGGGACAAAAACTGGGATTGTCACTGCGACAAGGACTGCGACTGGGACTGCGACTGGGATTGGGACAGAGACTGTGACTGAACTGGGACCGGGACTGGGACTTGGACTGGGACTGGGACTGGAAGTGGGACCGGGACTGGGATCGGGACAAGGATCAGGACTGGGATTGCGACTGGGATCGGGACTGGGATCGGGACCGGGATCGGGACTGGGATCGGGGCAGGGATCGGGACAAGGATTGGGGCTGTGATAGGGGCTGGGATCGGGGCTTGGATCTGGACTCGGATCGGGGCTGGGATTGGGGCTAGGATCGGGACTGGGATCGGGACTGGGACTGGGGCAGGGACTGGAACTAGGACTGTGACTGGGAATAGGACTGGGACTTGGACTGGGACTGGGACTGAGACTGCGACTGGGACTCCGACTGGGACTGCGACTGGGACAGGGACTCGGACTCGGACTAGGATTAGGACTGGGACTGGGACTGGGACTAGGACCGGGAATGGGATCGGGACTAGGTTCGGGACAAGGATCGGGACAAGGATCGGAACTAGGATCAGGACTGGGATCGGGAATAGGATCCGGACTGGGTCGGGACTGGGATCGGGACTGGGATCCGGACTGGGTTGTGGACTAGGATTAGGACAGGGATTGGGACTAGGAACGGGACTGGGACCGGGACTGGGATCGGGACTGGGATTGGGACTGGGATAAAGACTAGGATGGGGACTGGGATCAGGACTGAATCGGGACTGGGGTCGGACTAGGATCGGGACTTGGACCGAGACTGGGATTGGGACTGGGATCGGGACTTGGATCAGGACTGGGAATCGGGACTGGAATCAGGACAGGGATCGGGACTGGGATCAGGACCTGGATCGGGACTGGAATCGAGACTGGGATGGGGACTGGGATCGGGAATGGGATCTGGACTGGGATCGGGACTGGGATTGGGATTGGGATTGGGATTGGGATTGGTACTGGGATTGGGATTGGGATTGGGATCGGGATTGGGACTGGGATTGGGACTGGGATTGGGACTGGGACTGGGATTGGGATTTGGATTGGAAGGGGACTGGGACTGGGATTGGGACTGGGACTGGGATTGGGATTTGGATTGGAAGGGGACTGGGACTGGGATTGGGACTGGGACTGGGATTGGGATTTGGATTGGAAGGGGACTGGGACTGGGATTGGGACTGGGACTGGGATTGGGATTTGGATTGGAAGGGGACTGGGACTGGGATTGGGACTGGGACTGGGATTGGGATTTGGATTGGAAGGGGACTGGGACTGGGATTGGGACTGGGACTGGGATTGGGATTTGGATTGGAAGGGGACTGGGACTGGGATTGGGACTGGGACTGGGATTGGGATTTGGATTGGAAGGGGACTGGGACTGGGATTGGGACTGGGACTGGGATTGGGATTTGGATTGGAAGGGGACTGGGACTGGGATTGGGACTGGGACTGGGATTGGGATTTGGATTGGAAGGGGACTGGGACTGGGATTGGGACTGGGACTGGGATTGGGATTTGGATTGGAAGGGGACTGGGACTGGGATTGGGACTGGGACTGGGATTGGGACTGGGATTGGGATTTGGATTGGGATTGGGATTCCGACTGGGATTGGGATTGGGATTGGGATTGGGATTGGGATTGGGATTGGGATTGGGATTGGGATTGGGATTGGGATTGGGATTGAGATTGGGATTGGGATTGGGATTGGGATTGGGGTTGGGATTGGGATTGGGATTGGGATTGGGACTGGGATTGGGATTGTTCCAATCCAACTTCCAATTCAACTTCCAACCCAACTTCCAACCCAACTTCCAACCCAACTTCCAACCCAACTCTCATCCCAACTTCCATCCCAACTTCCAACCCAGCTTCCAACCCAACTTCCAACCCAACTTCCAGCCCAACATTCAACTCAACATCCAACCCAAATTCCAACCAGACTTCCAGACCAGCATCCAACCAAGCTTTCAACCCAACTTTCAACCCAACTTCAAACCCAACTTCCAATCCAACTTCCAATACAAAATCAATCCAACATCCAACTCAACTTCCATTCCAATTTCCATCCCGACTTTCAACCCAATTTCCAACCCAACTTCCAAACCAACTTCGAATCCAACTTCTAACCCAACTTCCAACCCATCTTCCAACCCAACCTCCAACCCTGCTTACAACCCAACTTCCAACTAAACTTCCAACCCAACATCCAGCCCAACTTCCAACCCGATGTCTAGCCCAATTTCCAACACAACTTCGAGCCCAACTTCCATCCCAACTTCCATCCCAACTTCAAACCTAACTTCCATCACAACTTTCATCCCAGCTTCCAACCCAACTTCCAACCCAACTACCAACCCAACTTCCAACCCAACTTCCAACCCAACTTCCAACCCAACTTCCAACCCAACTTCCAGCCCAACTTTCATGCCAGTGTCCAACCCGGCTTGCAACCCAAATTTCAACCCAACGTCCAGCCCAACGTCCAACCAATCTTCCAACCCAACTTCCAACCCAACTTCCAACCCAACTTCCAACCCACTTTCCACTCCAGGTTCCAACCCAACTTCGAACCCAGCTTCCAACCCAACTTCCAACCCAACTTCCAATCCAACTTTCATCAGAACTTCCATCCCAACTTCCAACCCAGGTTCCAACCCAACTTCCAACCCAATCTCCAACCCAACTTTCAACCCAACATCCAACCCAACTTCCAACCCAACTTCCAATCCAACTTTCATCAGAACTTCCATCCCAACTTCCAACCCAGGTTCCAACCCAACTTCCAACCCAATCTCCAACCCAACTTTCAACCCAGCATCCAACCCAAATTCCAAACCAACTTCCAACCCAACATCCAACACAGCTTCGAGCCCAATTTCAAACCCAACTTCCAACCCAACATCCAACCCAACTTCCAACCCAAATTCCAAACCAACTTCCAACCCAACATCCAACACAGCTTCGAGCCCAATTTCAAACCCAACTTCCAACCCAACATCCAACCCAACTTCCAACCCAACTTCTAATCCAACTTCCAGCCCAACATCCAACCCAACTTCCATCCAAGTTGGGATGGAAGTTGCGATGAAACTTGGGTTGGAAGTTGGGTTGGAAGTTGGGTTGGAAGGTGGGTTGGAAGTTGGGTTGGAAGTTGAATAAGTAGTTGGGTTGGAAGTTGGGTTGGAAGCTGGGTTGGAATTTGGGTTGGAAGTTGCGTTGGAAGTTGGGTTGGACGTTGGGTTGGAAGTTGGGTTGGAAGTTGGGTTGGAAGTTGGGTTGGAAGTTGGGTTGGAAGTTGGGATCGAATTTGGGATGGAAGCTGGGATTGAAGTTGGGATGGAAGTTGGGATGGAAATTGGGTTGGAAGTTTGGTTGGAATTTGGGTTGGAAGTTGGGTTGGAAGTTGGGTTGGATATTGGGTTGGAAGTTGAGTTGGAAGTTGGGTTGTAAGTTGGGTTGAAGGTTGGGTTGGAAGTTGGGTTGGAATTTATATTAGAAGTTGGATTGGAAGTTGGGTTGGAAGTTGGGTTGGAAGTTGGGTTGGAAGTTGGATCGGAATTTGGGTTGGAAGTTGGAATGGAGTTTAAGATGGAAGTTGGGTTGATAGTTAGGTTGGAAGTTGGACTGGAAGATTGGTTGGAAGTTGGGTTGGAAGTTGGGATGGAAGTTGGGATGGAAGTTGGGTTTGAAGTCATGATGGAAGTTGGGATGGAAGTTGGGTTGATAGTTAGGTTGGAAGTTGGACTGGAAGATTGGTTGGAAGTTGGGTTGGAAGTTGGGATGGAAGTTGGGATGGAAGTTGGGTTTGAAGTCATGATGGAAGTTGGGATGGAAGCTGGATAGGAAGTTGGGCTGGAAGTTGGGTTGGAAGTTGGGTTTGAAGTTGGGTTCCATGTCGGGTTGGAAGTTGAGTTGGAAGTTGGGTTGGGAGTTGGGCTGGAAGGTGGGTTGGAATTTAGGTTGGACGTTTTGGTAAGCTGGGTTGGAAGTTGGATTGGAAGTTGGGTTGGAAGTTGGGCTGGACTTTGGGTTGGAAGTTGGGTTAGAAGTTGGGTTGGTAGTTGGGATGGAAGTTGGGTTGGAAATTGGGTTGGACATTGGGTTGAAAGCTGGCTTGGAAGCTGGGTTGGAAGTTGGGTTAGAAGTTGGGTTGGTAGTTGGGATGGAAGTTGGGTTGGAAATTGGGTTGGACATTGGGTTGAAAGCTGGCTTGGAAGCTGGGTTGGAAGCTAGGTTAGAAATTGGGTTGGAAGTTGGGTTGGATGTTAGGTTGGCAGTTGGGTTGGAAGTTGGGTTGGAAGTTGGGATGGTAGTTGGGATGGAAGCTGAGTTTTAAATTGGGATGGAAGTCGGGATGGAAGTTGGGTTGGAAGCTGGGTTGAGATATGGGCTGGAAGTTGGGTTGGACGCTGGGTTGGACGTTGGGTTGGAATTTGGGTTGGAAGTTGGGTTGGAAGTTGGATTCGAAGTTGGGATGGAAGTTGGGATGAAAGTTGGGTTGGAAGTTGTGTAAGAAGTTGGGCTGGAATTTGGGTTGGAAGCTGGGATGGACGTTGGGTTGGAAGTTGGGTTGAAAGTTGGGTTGAAAGCTGGGATGGAAGCTAGGCTGAAAGCTGTGTTGGAAGTTGGATTGGACGTTGGATTGGATGTTGGGTTGGAAATTGTGTTGGAAATTGGGTTGGTAGTTGGGTTGGAACTTGGGTAGGAAGCTGGGATGTAGGTCGGGATGGAAGTTGGGTTTAAAGTTGGAATGGAAGTTGGGATGGAAGTTGGGCTGGAAGTTGGGTTGGAATTACGGCAAGATGTTGGGTTGAAAGTTGGGTTGGATGTTGGGTTGGAAGTTGAGTTGGAAGTTGGTTTGTAAGTTGGGTTGGGGGTTGGGTTGGAAGTTGGGTTGGAGGTTGGATTAGAAGTTGGATTGGAAGTTGGGTTGGAAGTTGTGCTGGATATTGGGCTGGAAGTTGGGTTGGAAGTTGGGTTGGAGGTTGGATTAGAAGTTGGATTGGAAGTTGGGTTGGAAGTTGTGCTGGATATTGGGCTGGAAGTTGGGTTGGAAGTCGAGATGGAGTTTGGGATGGAAGATGGGTTGGAATTTGGATTGGAGGTTGGATTGGAAGTTGGGTTGGAAGTTTGGTTGGATGTTGGGTTGGAAGATAGGATGGAAGTTGGGATGGAAGTTGGGATGGAAGTTGGGATTGAAGTTGGGGTGGAAGTTGGGTTGGAAGTTGGGTTGGAAGTTGGGATAGAAATTGGGTTGGAAGTTGGGTTGGAAGTTGGGATAGAAATTGGGTTGGAAGTTGGGTTGGAAGTTGGGATAGAAATTGGGTTGGAAGTTGGGTTGGAAGTTGGGATAGAAATTGGGTTGGAAGTTGGGTTGGAAGTTGGGATAGAAATTGGGTTGGAAGTTGGGTTGGAAGTTGGGATAGAAATTGGGTTGGAAGTTGGGTTGGAAGTTGGGATAGAAATTGGGTTGGAAGTTGGGTTGGAAGTTGGGATAGAAATTGGGTTGGAAGTTGGGTTGGAAGTTGGGATAGAAATTGGGTTGGAAGTTGGGTTGGAAGTTGGGATAGAAATTGGGTTGGAAGTTGGGTTGGAAGTTGGGATAGAAATTGGGTTGGAAGTTGGGTTGGAAGTTGGGATAGAAATTGGGTTGGAAGTTGGGTTGGAAGTTGGGATAGAAATTGGGTTGGAAGTTGGGTTGGAAGTTGGGATAGAAATTGGGTTGGAAGTTGGGTTGGAAGTTGGGATAGAAATTGGGTTGGAAGTTGGGTTGGAAGTTGGGATAGAAATTGGGTTGGAAGTTGGGTTGGAAGTTGGGATAGAAATTGGGTTGGAAGTTGGGTTGGAAGTTGGGATAGAAATTGGGTTGGAAGTTGGGTTGGAAGTTGGGATAGAAATTGGGTTGGAAGTTGGGTTGGAAGTTGGGATAGAAATTGGGTTGGAAGTTGGGTTGGAAGTTGGGATAGAAATTGGGTTGGAAGTTGGGTTGGAAGTTGGGATAGAAATTGGGTTGGAAGTTGGGTTGGAAGTTGGGATAGAAATTGGGTTGGAAGTTGGGTTGGAAGTTGGGATAGAAATTGGGTTGGAAGTTGGGTTGGAAGTTGGGATAGAAATTGGGTTGGAAGTTGGGTTGGAAGTTGGGATAGAAATTGGGTTGGAAGTTGGGTTGGAAGTTGGGATAGAAATTGGGTTGGAAGTTGGGTTGGAAGTTGGGATAGAAATTGGGTTGGAAGTTGGGTTGGAAGTTGGGATAGAAATTGGGTTGGAAGTTGGGTTGGAAGTTGGAATGGAAGTTGGGTTGGAAGTTGGGTTAGATGTTGGGTTGGAAGATGGGTTGGACATTGGGATGGGAGTTGGGATGGAAGTTGGGGTTAAAGTCGGGATGGAAGTTGTGATGGAAGTTGGATTGGAAGTTGGGTTGGAAGTATAGTTGGAAGTTGGGTTGGGCATTTGGTTTGAAGTTCAGTTGGAAGTTGGGTTGGAAGTTGGGTTGGAAGGTGGGTTAGAGTTTACGTTGGAAGTTGGGTTGGAAGCTAGGTTGGAAGTTGTGTTGGAAGTTGGGTTGGAAGTTGGGCTGGAAGTTTGGTTGGAAGTTGGAATGGAAGTTAGGACGGAAGTTGGACTGGAAGTTGGGTTGGAAGTTGGGTTGGAAGTTGGGTTGGACGTTGGGATGGAAGTTGGGTTTGAATTTGAGATGGAAATTGGGATGGAAGTTGGGCTTTAAGTTGGGTTGGAATTTGGGCTGGAAGTTGGGTTGGAAGTTTGGTTGGATGTTGGGTTGGAAGTTGAGTTGGAAGTTGTGTTGTAAGTTTGGTTGGAAGTTGGGTTGGAAGTTGGAATGGAGTTTGAGATGGAAGTTGGGCTGGAAGTTGGGTTGGAAGTTGGGTTGGATGTTGGGTTGGAAGTTGGGATGGAAGTTGGGATGGAAGATGGGATGGAAGTTGGGATGGAAGTTGGGATGGAACTTGGGTTGGAAGTTGGGTTGGAAGCTGGGTTGAACGTTGGGTTGGAAGTTGGGTTGGAAGTTGGGTTGGAAGTTGAAATGGAAGTTGGGATGGAGTTTGGGTTACAAGTTGGGATGGTAGTTGGGATGGAAGTTGGGTTGGAAGTTGGGTTGGAATTTGGGCTGGAGGTTGAATTGGAAGTTGGGTTGGACGTTGGGTTGGAAGTTGGATTGGAAGTTGGGTTGGAATTTGGGTTCAAAGCTGGGTTGGAAGCTGGGTTGGAAGTTGGAATTGAGTTTGGGATGGAAGTTGGGTTGGAAGATGTTTGGAAGCTGGGTTGGAAGTTACATTGGAAGTTCGATTGGAAGTTGGGTTGGAAGTAGGGTTGGAATTTGGGATGGAAATTGGGATAGAAGTTAGGTTGGAAGTTGTCTTGGGAGCTTGAATGGAAATTGGTTTGGAAGTTCGGTTAGACGTTGGGTTAAAAGTTGGGTTACGAGCTGGATTGGATGCTGGGTTGGAAGTTGGGCTGGACGTTTGGCTAGAAGTTGGGTTGGAAGCTGGGTTTGAAGTTGGGATGGAAGTTGGAATGAATGTTGGGTTGGAAGTTGGGTTGGAAGTTGGGCTGGAAATTGGGTTTGAGGTTGGGTTGGTAGTTGGATTGGAGGTTGGGTTGGAAGTTGGATTGGAAGTTGGGTTGGAAGTTGGGATGAAAGTTGGGTTGGAAGTTGGGTCGAAAGTCGGATTTGAAGTTGGGATGGAAGTTGGGATGGAAATTGGCTTGGAAGTTGGATTGGATGTTGGGTTGGAAGTTGGGCTGAAGGTTGGATCAGAAATTGGGTTGGAAGTTGGGTTGGAAGTTGGGTTGAACGTTGGATTGGAAGCTCGGTTGGAAGCTGGGTTGGAAGTTGGATTGGATGTTGGGTTGGAAGTTGGGCTGAAGGTTGGATCAGAAATTGGGTTGGAAGTTGGGTTGGAAGTTGGGTTGAACGTTGGATTGGAAGCTCGGTTGGAAGCTGGGTTGGAATTTGGGTTGGAAGTTGGGTTGGAACTTGGGTTGGAAATTGAAATGGACGTTGTGATGGAATTTGGGTTTAAAGTTGGGATGTAAATTAGGATGGAGGTTGGGATGGAAGTTGGGATGGAAGTTGGGATGGAAGTTGGGTTGGAAATTGAAATGGACGTTGTGATGGAATTTGGGTTTAAAGTTGGGATGTAAATTAGGATGGAGGTTGGGATGGAAGTTGGGATGGAAGTTGGGATGGAAGTTGGGTTTGAAGTTGGTTTGGAAGCTGGGCTGAAAGTTCGGTTGGAAGTTGGGTTGGAAGTTGGGTTGGAAGTTGAAATGGAGATTGGGATGGAAGTTGGGTTTCAAGTTGGGATGGAAGGTGGGCTGGAAGATGGGTTGGAAGTTGGGCTGGAATTTGGGCTGAAGGTTGGGTTGGAAGTTGGATTGGAAGGTGAGTTGGAAGTTTGGTTGTAAATTGGGTAGGAAGTTGGGTAGGAAGTTGGGCTGGAAGTTGGGTTGGAAGTTGGATTGGAAGTTGGGTTGGAATCTGGGCTGGAATCTGGGTTGGAAGCTAGGTAGGAAGTTGGAATCAAGCTTGGTATGGAAGTTGGGTTGGAAGATGGTTGGAAGTTGGGTTGGAACTTATATTGGAAGTTTGGTTGGAAGTTGGGTTGGAAGTTGGGTTGGAAATTGGGATCGAAATTGGGATAGAAGTTGGGTTGCAAGTTGGGTTGGAGGTTCGGTTAAACGTTGGGTTAAAAGTTGGGTTGGATGCTGGATTGGATGTTGGGTTGGAAGTTGGGTTGGAAATTGGGATCGAAATTGGGATAGAAGTTGGGTTGCAAGTTGGGTTGGAGGTTCGGTTAAACGTTGGGTTAAAAGTTGGGTTGGATGCTGGATTGGATGTTGGGTTGGAAGTTGGGTTGGACGTTGGACTAGAAGTTGGGTTGGAAGCTAGGTTGGACGTTGGGATGGCAGCTGGGATGAATGTTGGGTTGGAAGTTGGGTTGGAAGTTGGGCTGGAAATTGGGTTGGAGGTTGGGTTGGTAGTTGGATTGGAGGCTGGGTTGGAAGTTGGACTGGAAATTGGGCTGTAAGTTGGGTTGGAAGTAGGGTTCGAAGTTGGGTCAAAGGTCGGATTTCAAGTTGGGATGGAAGTTGGGATGGAAATTGGATTGGAAGTTGGGGTGAACAGTGGGTTGGAAGCTGGGTTGGAAGCTGGGTTGGAAGTTGGGTTGGAAGTTGGATTTGAATTTGGCTTGGAATTTGGGTTGGAAGTTGGGTTGGAAGTTGGGTTCGAAGTTGAAATGAACGTTGGGATGGATGTTGGGTTTAAAGTTGGGATGTAAATTGGGATGGAAGTTGGGTTGGATGTTGGGTTGGAATTTGGGCTGGAATTTGGGTTGGAAGCTGGGTTGGATGTTGGGTTGGAAGCTGAGTTGGAAGTTGGGACGTAAGTTGGGTTGGCAGTTGGGTTGGAAGTTGGGTTGGAAGTTGGGTTGGAAGTTGGATT
>SZWC01005801.1:44916-94271 GCA_023375785.1 Penium margaritaceum | reverse complement strand
CCAACTTCCAACCCAGCTTCCAACCCAACTTCCAACCCAACTTCCAACCCAACTTCCAGCCCAACTTCCAACTCAACTTCCAACCCAACTTCCAACCTAACTTCCAACCCAACTACCAACCCAGCTTCCAATCAAAATTCCAACCCAACTTCAAACCAAAATTCAAATCCAACTTCCAATATAACTTCCAACCCAATTTCCCCCCCAACTTCCAACCCAATTGACCTCCAAACTTCCAACCCAACTTCCAACCCCAATTCCAACCCAACTTCCAACCCAGCTTCCAACCCAAATTCCAACCCAAATTCCTACCCAACTTCCAACCCAGCATCCAACGTAGCTTCCAACCCAACTTTCAACCCAACTTCCAACCCAGCATCCAATCCAACTTACAAACCAACTTCCAACCCAGCTTCCAACCCAACTTCCAACCGAACTTCCAACCTCACTTCCAACACAACTTCCAACGCAACTTCCATCGGAATATTCATCCCAACTTCCATCCCAAATTCCATCCCAACGTCCAACTCAACATCCAACCTAGCTTCCAACCCAACTTCCATCCCAACGTTTCACATAATGTCCAATCCAACTTCCAACCCAACTTCCAATCCAACTTCCAACCTCACTTCAAACCCAACTTCAAGCTGAACTTCCAACCCAACTTCCAACCCAACTTTCAACCCAGCATCCAACCCAGTATCCAACCCAACTTTCAACCCTACTTCCAACCCAGCTTCCAACCCAACCTCCTATCCACCATCCAACCCCATTTCCAACAAACTTCCAACTCAACTTCCAACCCAACTTCCAACCCAACTTCGAACCCCACCTCCCACCCAACTTCCAGCCCAACTTCCAACCCAACTTTCAACCCAACTTCCAACCCAAGTTCCAACCCAACTACCAACCCAGCTACCAACCCAACTTCCAAACCAAATTCCAACCCAACTTCCAGCCCAACTTCCAACCCAACTTCCAACCTAACTTCCATTCAACTTCCAATTCAACTTCCAACCCAACTTCCAATCCAACTTCCAACTCAACTTCCAACTCAACTTCCAACCCAACTTCCAACCCAAATTTCATTCCAACTTCCATCCCAACTTCCAATCCAACTTCCAACCCAATTTCCAATCCAAATTCCAACCCAACTTTCAACCCAACGTTCAACGCAACTTTCAACCCAACTTCCAACCTAACTTCCAACCCAACATCCAACCCACCTTCCAACCCAACCTTCAACCAAATTTCAAGCCCAAACTCCAACCCAACTTGCAATCCAACTTCCAACCCAACTTCCAACCCAATGTCCATCCCAATTTCCATCCCAACTTCCAACCAAACTTCCAACCAAACTTCCAACCTAATTTCCAACCCAACTTCCAACCCAGCTTCCAATCAAAATTCCAACCCAAATTAAAACCAAACTTCCAATCCAACTTCCAATTTAACTTCCAACACAAGTTTCCCCCCAACTTCCAACCCAACTGACCTCTTAACTTCCAACCCAACTTCCAACCCCAATTCCAACACAACTTCCAACCCAGCTTTCAACCCAAATTCCAACCCAAATTCCTACCCAACTTCCAACCCAGCATCCAACGTAGCTTCCAACCCAACTTTCAACCCAACTTCCAACCCAGCTTCCAATCCAACGTCCAACCCAACTTCCAACCCAGCTTCCAACCCAACATCCAACCGAACTTCCAACCCCACTTCCAACACAACTTCCAACGCAACTTCCATCCAAATATTCATCCCAACTTCCATCCCAAATTCCATTTCAACGTCCAACTCAACTTCCAACCTATCTTCCAACCCAACTTCCATCCCAACGTTCCACATAACGTTGAACCCAACTTCCAACCCAACTTCCAACGCAACTTCCAATCCAACTTCCAACCCCACTTCAAACCCAACTTCAAACTTAACTTCCAGCCCAACTTCCAACCCAGCTTTCAACCCAGCATCCAACCAAGTATCCAACCCTACTTTCAACCCTACTTCCAACCCAACTTCCAACCCAACTTCCAATCGAACATCCAACCCATTTTCCAACCAACTTCCAACCCAACTTCCATCCCAACATCCAACCAAACTTCCAACCGAACTTCCAACCCAACTTCGAACCACACCTCCCACCCAGCTTCCAACCCAAATTCCAACCCAACTTTCAACCCAACTTCCAACCCAAGTTCCAATCCAACTACCAACCCAACTACCAACCCAACTTCCAACCCAACTTCCAACCCAACTTCCAACCCAACTTCCAACCCAACTTCCAACCCAGCTTCCAACCCAACTTCCAACCCAACTTCCAACACAAATCTCATCACAACTTCCATCCTAACTTTCAATCCAACTTCCAACCCAACTTCCAGTCCAAATACCAACCCAAATTCCAACCCAACTTTGAACGCACCTTTCCACCCAACTCCCAACCCATCTTCCAGCCCACCATCCAACCTAGCTTCCAACCCAGTTTTAAACCCAACTGCCAACCCAACCTCCAACCCAACTTCCAATCCAACTTCCAACCCAACTTCCAACCCAACTTCCAACCCAACTTCAAACCCAACTTCCATCCCAACTTCCATCCCACCTTCCATCCCAACTCCTAACCGAACTTCAAACCCATCTTCCAACCTAACATCCAACCCAACTTCCAACCCAACATCCAACCCAACTTCCAACCTTACTTTCATCCCAACTTCCATAATAACTTCCAACCCGACTTCCAACCCAACTTCCAATCCAAATTCCAACCCAGCTTCCAGCCCAACTTTCAACACAAATTTCAACCCAACTTTCAACCTTACTTCCAACCCAGCATCCAACCCAGCTTCCAGCCCAACTTTAAACCCAACTTCCAACCCAACCTCCAACCCAACTTCCAGTCCAAATTCCATCCCAACTTCCATCCCAACATCCATCCCAACTTCTATCCCAACTTCCAACCCAACTTCCAACCCAACCTTCAACCTAGCATCCAACCCAGCATCCAACCCACCTTTCAACCCTACTTCCAACCCAACTACCATCCCAACTTCCAATCCAACATCCAACCCAACTTCCAACCAACTTCCAACCGAACTTCCATCCCAACTTCCAACCGAACTTCCAACCCAACTTCCAACCCAACTTCAAACCCCACCCCTCACCCAAATTCCAACCCAACTTCCAACCCAACTTTCAACCCAACTTCCAACCCAACTTCCAACCCAACTACCAACCCAAAATTTCATCCCAACTTCCATCCTAACTTCCAACCCAACTTCCAACCCAACTTCCAACCCAACTACCAACCCAAAATTTCATCCCAACTTCCATCCTAACTTCCAACCCAACTTCCAACCCAACTTCCAATCCAAAATCCAACCCAACTTCCAACCCACCGTTGAACGCAGCTTTCAACCAAAATCCCAACCCAACATCCAGCCAAACATCCAACCCAGCTTCCAGCACAACTTTAAACACAACTTCCAACGCAACCTCCAACCCAACTTCCAATCCAACTTCCAACCCAACTTCCACTACAACTTCCAACCCAACTTCCAACCCAGCTTCCAGCCCAACTTCCAACCCAAACTCCTACCCAACTTCCAACCCAGCATCCAACGCAGCTTCCAACCCAACTTTCAGCCCAACTTCCAGCCCAGCTTCCAATCCAACTTCCAACCTAACTTCCAACCCAACTTCCAACCCAGCTTCCAACCCAACTTCCAACCGAACTTCCAACCTTACTTCCAACACAACTTCCAACGAAACTTCCATCCCAGTATTCATCCCAACTTCTATCCCAAATTCCATCCCAACGTCCAACTCAACTTCCAATCCAACTTCCAGTCCAACGTTCCACATAACGTCCAACCCAACTTTCAAGCCAACTTCCAATCCAACTTCCAACCCCACTTCCAACCCAACTTCCAACTTTACTTCCAACCCAGCTTCCAAGTCAACTTTCAACCCAGCATCCAACCCAGTATCCAATCCAACTTTCAACCCTACTTCCAACCCAACTCCCAACCCAACTTCCCATCCAACATCCAACCCAATTTCCAACCAACATCCAACCCAACTTCCATCCCAGCTTCCAACCCAACTTCCAGCCCAGCTTCCAACCCCACCTCCCACTCAACTTCCAACCCAATTTCCAACCCAATTTCCATTCCAACTTCCAACCCAACTTCCACTACAACTTCCAACCCAACTTCCAACCCAACTTCGAGCCCAACTTCCAACTCAACTTCCAACCCAACTTACAACCCAACTTCCAACCCAACTACCAACCCAGCTTCCAATCAAAATTCCAACCCAACTTCAAACCAAAATTACAACCCAACTTCCAATTTTACTTCCAACCCAATTTTCCTCCCAACTTCCAACCCAATTTACCTCCCAACTTCCATCCCAAATTCCAACCCAAATTCCAACCCAACTTCCAACCCAACTTCCAACCCAATTTCCAACCCAAATTCCTACCCAAATTCCAACTCAGCATCCAACGCAGCTTCCAACGCAACTTTCAACCCAACTTCCAACCCAGCTTCCAATCCAACTTCCAACACAACTTCCAACCCAACTTCCAACCCAGCTTCCAACCCAACTTCCAACCGAACTTCCAACCTTACTTCCAGCATTGCTTCCAACCCAACTTCCATCCCAACATTCGTCCCTACTTCCATCCCAAATTCCATCAGTGTCCAACTCAACTTCCAATTCAGCTTCCAACCCAACTTCGAGCCCAACGTTCCACATAATGTCCAACCCAACTTCCAACCCAATTCCAATCCAACTTCCAACCCTACTTCCAACCCAACTTCCAACTTAACTACCAACCCAACTTCCAACCAAACTTTAAACCCAGCATCCAACCCAGCATCCAACCCAACTTTCCACCCTACTTCTAACCCGACTTTCAACCCAACTTCCAATCCAACATCCAACCCAACTTCCAACCAACTTCCAATCCAACTTCCATCCCAACTTCCAACTGAACGTCCAACCCAACTTCCAATCCAACTTTGAACCCGACCTCCTACCCAACTTCCAACGCAACTTCCAACCCAACTTTCAGCCCAGCTTCCAACCCAACATCAAACCCAACTACCAACCCAACTACCAACCCAACCTCCAACCCAACTTCCAACCCAACTTTCAACCCAGCTTCAAACCCAACTTGCATCCCACTGTCCATCCCAACTTCCATCCCAACTTCCAACCGAACTCCAAACCAATCTTCCAACCTAAGATCCAACCCAACTTCCAGCCCAACTTCCAACCCAACTTCCAATCCAACTTCCAACCCAGCTTCCAACCCAACTCCCAACCCAAATTCCAAACCAATATTCATCCCAACTTCCATCCTATCTTCCAACCCAGCTTCCAACCCAACTTCCAATCCAAATTCCAGCCCAACTTTCAACCCAACTTTGAACATAACTTTTAACCCAACTCCCAACCCAACATCAAGCCCAACATCCAATCCAGCTTCCAACCCAACTTTAAACCCAACTTGCAATCCAACCTCCAACCCATTTTTCAATCCAGCTTCCAGCCCAACTTCCAAGCCAACTTCCAACCCAACTTCAAACCCATCTTCCACCCCAACTTCCATCCCAACTTCCAGCCCAACTTCTAACCAAACTTCAAACACATCTTCCAACCTAACTTCCAACCCAACTTCCAACCCAACTTCCAACCCAACTTCCAACCCAACTTCCAATCCAACTTCCAACCCAACTTCCTACCCAACTTCCAACCCAAATTTCATCCCAAATTCCATCCTAACTTCCAACCCAACTTCCAACCCAACTTCCAATCCAAATTCCAACCCAACTTCCAACCCAACTTTCAACGCAACTTTCAACCCAACTTCCAACCTTACTTCCAACCCAGCATCCAACCCATCTTCAAGCCCAACTTTAAACCCAACTTCCAACCCAACCTCCAACCCAACTTCCAATCCAAATTCCATCCAAACTTCCAACCCAACATCTATCCCAACTTCTATCCCAATTTCCAACCCAACTTCCAATCCAACTTCTAACCCAATTTCTAACCCAACTTCCAACCCAATTCCCAGCTCAACATCCAACCCAACTTCCATCCCAACTTCCCACCCAACTTCCAGCCCAACTTCCAACACAGCTTTCAACCCAAGTTCCAACTCAGCCTCCAATCCAACTTCTAACCCAATTTCCATCCCAACTTCCATCCCAACTTCCAACCGAACATCCAATCCAACTTTCAACCTAGCGTCCAACCCAACTTCCAACCCAGCTTCCAACCCAGCCTTCATCACAACTTCCGTCCAAACTTCCAACCCAATTTCCAACCCAACTTCCAACCCAACTTCCATCCCAATGTCCATCCCAACATCCAACCCAACTTTCAACCCAACTTCCAACGCAACTTCCAACCAAATGTCCATCCCAATTTCCATCCCAACTTCCAAACAAACTTCCAATCCAACTTCCAACCCAATTTCCAATCCAACTTCCAACCCAACTTCCAACCCAACTTCCAACCCAATTTCCTACCCAACTTCCAACCCAACATCCAACGCACCTTCCAACCCAACTTTCAACCCAACTTCCAACCCAGCATCCAATCCAACTTCCAACTGAACTTCCAAGCCAACTTTCAACCCAACTTCCAACCCTCTTCCAATCGAACTTCCAACCTTACTTCCAACAGAGCATCCAACGCAACTTCCATCCCAACATTCATCCCAGCTTCCATCCCAAATTCCATCCCAACGTCCAAGTCTACTTCCAATCCAGCTTCCAACCCAACTTCCAGCCCAATGTTCCACATAACGTCCAACCCAACTTCCAACCCAACTTCCAATCCAACTTCCAACCCAGCATCCAACCCAACTTTCAACCGTGCTTCCAACCCTACTTCCAACCCAACTTCCAATCCAACATCCAACCCAACTTCCATCCCAACTTCCAAATGAACTTTTAACCCAACTTCCAACCCAACTTCGAACCCCACCTCCCACCCAATTTCCAACGCAACTTCCAACCCAACTTTCAACCGAGCTTCCAACCCAACTTCCAACCCAACTACCAACCCAACTTCCAACCCAACTTCCAACCCAACTTGCAACCCAACTTTCAACCCAACTTCAAACCCAACATGCATCCCAATTTCCATCCCAACTTCCATCCCAAAATGAACTTCAAACCCATCTTCTAACCTAATTTCCAACCCAACATCAAGCCCAACTTCCAACCCAACTTCCAATCCAACTTCCAACCCAGCTTCCAACCCAACTTCCAACCCAACTTCCAACCCAAATTTCATCCCAACTTTCATCCTAACTTCCAACCCAGCTTCCAACCCAGCTTCCAATCCAAATTCCAGCCCAACTTCCAACCCAACTTCCAGCCCAACTTCAAACCCATCTTCCATCCTAACATCCATCCCAACTTCCAGCCCAACTTCTAAGCGAACTTCAAACCCATCTTCCAACCTAACTTCCAACCCAACTTCCAATTTAACTTCCAACTCAACTTCCAACCCAACTCCCAATCCAACTTCCAACCCAACTTCCAACCAAACTTCCAACCCAACTTTCATCCCACCTCCCATCCTAACTTCCAACCCAACCTCCAACCCAACTTCCTATCCAAATTCCAACCCAACTTCGAACCCAACTTTCAACGTAACTTTCAACCCAACTTCCAACCTTACTTCCAACCCAGCATCCAATTCCGCTTCCAGCCCAACTTTAAACCCAACTTCCAACCCAACCTCCAACCCAACCTCCAATCCAAATTCCATCCCAACTTCCAACCCAACATCCATCCCAACATCTATCCCAACTTCCAACCCAACTTCCAATCCAACTTCTAACCCAACTCCCAACCCAATTCCTAGCCCAACATCCAACACAACTTCCATCCCAACTTCCCACCCAACTTCCAACCCAACTTCCAACCCAGCTTTCAACCCAAGTTCCAACTCAGCCTCCAACCCAACTTCTAACCCAATTTCCAACCCATCTTCCACCCCAACTTCCAACCGAACATCCAATCCAACTTCCAACCCAGCATCCAACCCAACTTCCAACCCAACTTCCAACCCAGCCTTCATCCCAACTTCGGTCCAAACTTCCAACCCAACTGCCAACCCAACTTCCAACCCAGCTTCCATCCCAATTTCCATCCCAACTTCCAACCCAACATTCAACCCAACTTCCAACCAAGCTTCCAACCTAACTTCAAACCCAACTTCCAACCCAATTTCCATCCCAACTTCCATCCCAACTTGCAACACAACTTCCAACCCAACATCCAACCCAACTTCCAGCCCAACATTTAACCCAAACTCCAGCCCAACTTCCAATCCAACTTCTAACCCAACTTCCAATCCAACTTCCAACCCAACTTCCAACCAAACTTCCAACCCAACTTTCATCCCACCTCCCATCCTAACTTCCAACCCAACCTCCAACCCAACTTCCTATCCAAATTCCATCCCAACTTCGAACCCAACTTTCAACGCAACTTTCAACCCAACTTCCAACCTTACTTCCAACCCAGCATCCAATTCCGCTTCCAGCCCAACTTTAAACCCAACTTCCAACCCAACCTCCAACCCAACTTCCAATCCAAATTCCATCCCAACTTCCAACCCAACATCCATCCCAACATCTATCCCAACTTCCAGTCCAACTTCTAATCCAACTTCTAACCCGAATTCCAACCCAACTCCCAACCCAATTCCCAGCCCAACGTCCAACACAACTTCCATCCTAACTTCCCACCCAACTTCCAACCCAACTTCCAACCCAGCACAAGTTCCAACTGAGCCTCCAATCCAACTTCTAACCCAATTTCCATCCCAGCTTCCATCCAAACTTCGAACCGAACATCCAATCCAACTTCCAACCCAGCGTCCAACCCAACTTCCAACCCAATTTCCAACCCAGCCTTCGTCCCAACTTCGGTCCAAACTTCCAACCCAACTTCCAACCCAACTTCCAACCCAACTTCCATCCCAATTTCCATCCCAACTTCCAACCCAACATTCAACCCAACTTCCAACCAAACTTCAAACCTAACTTCAAGCCCAACTTCCAACCCAACTTCCAACCCAACTTCCATCCCAACTTCCATCCCAACTTCCAACACAACTTCCAACCCAACACCCAACCCAACTTCCAGCCCAACATTTAACCCAAACTCCAGCCCAACTTCCAATCCAACTTCTAACCCAACTTCCAACCCAACTTCCAACCAAACTTCCAACCAAACTTTGAACCCAACTATCATCAGAGCTTCCATCCAAACTTCAAACCCAACTTCCAATCCAACTTCTAACCCAACTTTCAACCCACCTTCCAACTCAACTTCCAACCCAACTTCCAACCAACTCTCATCCCGACTTCCAACCCAGCTTCCAACTTAACTTCAACCCAAATTCCAACCCAACTTCCAACCCAACTTCCAACTTCACTTCCAACGCAACTTCCAACCAAACTTTCAACCTGGCATGCAACCCAGCATCCAACCCAACTTCCAACTTCACTTCCAACCGAACTTTCAACCCTATTCCAACCCAATTTCCAACCCAACGTCCAATCCAACATCCAATCCAACTTCCATCCCAAATTCGAACCAAACTTCCATCCCAACATCCAACCGAACTTCTCATACAACTTCCAACCCAACTTCCAACCCCACCTTCCACCCAATTTCCATCCCAGCTTCCAACCCAACCTTCTACCCAACTTCCAACCCAACTTCCAACCCAACTTCCAACCCAACTACCAACCTTACTCCCAACCCAACTTCCAACCCAACTTCCAACCCAACATCCAACCCAACTTCTAAACCAACTTCCATCCCAACTTCCATCCCAACTTCCATCCCAACTTCCAACCGAACTTCAAACCCAACTTCCAACCCAACTTTCACGCCAACTTCCAACCAAACTTCCAATTTAGCTTCCAACCCAACTTCCAGCCCAACATCCAACGCAACTTCCAACCAAGCTTTCATCCCAACTTCCATCCCAACTTCCAAACCAACTTCCATCCCGCCTTCCAACCCAACTTCCAACCCAACTTCCAACCCAACTTCCAATCCAAATTCCAGCCAAACTTCCGACCCAACTAATGCAACTTTCAATCCAACATCCGACCCAAATTCCAACCCTGCATCCAACCCAGCTTCCAACCCAACTTTTAACCCAACTTCCAACCCAACATCCAGCCCAACTTCCAAACCAAATTCCAACCCAACCTCCAACCCAACTTCCTTCCCAACTTCCATCCCCACTTCCAACCCAACTTCCAACCCAACTTCTAACCCAAATTATAACCGAACGTCCAACCCAACTTCCAACTGAACTTCATACCCAACGTCCATCCCAATTTCCATCCCAACTTCCAACCAAACTTCCAACCCAACTTCCAAACCAATTTCCAACCCAAATTCCAACCCAATTTCCAACCCAACTTCCCACCCAACTTCCAACCCAACTTCCTACTCAACTTCCAACCCAACTTCAAACCCAATTTCCAACCCAACTTCCAACCCACCTTCCCATCCAACTTCCAACCCTTGTTTCTCTTGAAATTCCAACCCAACTATCCTCCCAACTTCCAATCCAACTTCCTGCCCAACTTCCAACCCAATGTCCTACCCAACTTCCAACCCAGCATCCAACGCAGCTTCCAACCCAACTTTCAACCCAACTTCCGACCCAACTTCCATTCTAACTTCCAAACTAACTTCCATCCCAACTTCCAACCAATCTTCCAACTGAACTTCCAACCCAACTTCCAACACAACTTCCAACCCAACTTCCATCCCAACTTTCATCCCAACTTCCATTCCAAATTCCATCCCAACGTCCAACCCAACTTCCAACCTAGTTTCCAGCCCAACTTTCAAACCAACTTCCGACATAACGTCCAATTCAACTTCCGATCCAACTTCCAACCCAACTTCCAACTCACCTTCCAACCCAACTTCCAACCCAACTCTCATGCTGACTTCCAACCCTGCTTCCAACCCAACTTCAACCCAACTTCATACTCAACTTCCAACCCAACTTCCAACCCAACTTCCAACTTAACTTCCAACCCAACTTCCAACCCGATTTTCAACCCAGCATCCAACCAAGCATCCTACCCAGCTTTTGACCCTACCTCCAACCCAATTTCCACCCCAACGTCGATCCAACATCCAACCCAACTTCCAACCCAACTTCCGTCCCAATTTCCATCCGAACTTCCAACCCAACTTCCAACCCCACCTCTCACCCAACTTCCAACCCAACTTCCAACCCAACTTTCAACCCAACTTCCAACCCAACTTTCAACCAAAATTTCAACACAACTTCCAGCCCAACTTCCAACCCAATCTTCAACTGAACTCCTAACCCAACTTCCAACCCAACTTCCAAAGGAACTTCCAACACAACATTCATCCCAACTTTCATCCCAACTTCCAACCCAACTTCCAACCTAGCTTCCAACCCAAATTCAGGCCCACTCTTCATCCCATTTTCCAACCGAACTTCCAACCAAACATCCAACCCAAAATTCCTACCCAACTTCCAACCCAACATGTTACCCAGCTTCCAATCCAACCTTCAACCAAACTTCCAACCAAACGTCTAACTCAACTTCTAACCCAACTTCAGACTTACCTTCCAACCCAACTTCCAACCGGACTTCCAACCTAACTTCCAACTCAACTTCCATCCTAACTTCCATCTCAACTTCCATCCCAAGTTCCAACCGAACTTCCAACCCAACTTCTAACACAACTTCCAACTCAACTTCCATCCCAACTTTCATCCCAACTTCCATCCCAAATTCCATCCCAACGTCCAACCCAATTTCCAACCCACCTTCCAACCCAGCTTCCAATCCATCTTCCAACGTAACGTCCAACATAACTTCCAATCCAACTTCCAACCCTACTTCCAGCCCACCTTCCAGCTCAACTTCCAACCCAACTTCCAACCAACTCTCATCCCAACTTCCAACCTAGCTTATAACCCAACTCCAACCCAACTTCCAACCCAACTTCCAACCCAACGTCCAGCCTAACTTCCCATCCAGCTTCCAACTTAACTTCCAAGCCAACTTTCAACCCACCATCCAACCCAGCATTCATCCCAGCATCCAACCCAAATTTCAACCCTACCTCCAACCCAATTCAAACCCAACTTCCAGTCCAACATCAAACCCAAATTCCAACCCAACTTTGAACCCAACTTCCATCCCAATATCCACCCGAATTTCCAACCCAACTTCCAACCCAACTTCCAATCGCACCTCCCACCCAACTTCCAACCCAACTTCCATCCCAACTTTCAATCCAACTTCCAACCCAACTTCCAACCCAATTTCCAACCTAACTTCCAATCCCACCTCCCACCCAAATTCCAACCCAACTTCCAGCCCAACTTCCAACCCAACTTCAAACCCAACTACCAACCCAACTTCTAACACAACATCCAACCCAACTTCCAACACAACTTCCAGCCCAGCTTCCAATCCAACTTCCAACCCAACTTCCAATCCAACTTCCATCCCAACTTTCAACCCAACTTCCAAACCACGTTTCAACCCAACTTCCAACACAACTTTCAACCCAACTTTCGACCTGACTTCCAACCCAGCATCCAGCCCATCTTCCAACCCAACACCCAACCCAACTTCCAACCCAACTTCCAAGCCAACCTCCAGCCGAACTTCCAATCCAACTTCCAACCCAACTTCTAATCCAACTTCCAACCCAACTTTCTACTCAGCTTCCAACACAACTTCCAACCGAACTTTCAACCCAGCATCCAACCCAGCATCCAATCCAGCATCCAACCCAACTACCAACCAAACTTCCAATCCAACATCCAACCCAAATTCCAACCCAACTTTGAACCCAACTTCCATCCCAACATCGACCCAAATTTCCAACCCAACTTCCGACCCAACTTCCAACCCCACCTCCCACCCAACTTCCAACCCAACTTCCAATCCATCTTTCAACCCAACTTCCAACCCAACTTCCAACCCAACTTCCAACCCAACTATCTACTGAACTTCCAACCCAACTTCAAACCCAATTTCCAACCCAGCATCCAGCCCATTTTCCAACCCAACACTCAATCCAGCTTCAAACGCAACCTCCAGCTCAAATTCCAATCCAACTTCCAACCTTACTTCCAACCCAACTTCTAACCTAGCTTCCTACTGAACTTCCAACACAACTTCCAAGCCAACTTCAAACCCAACTTCCAACCCACCTTCCACTCCAACTTCCAACCCAAGTTTCCCCCAAAATTCCAACCCAACTTTCCTCCCAATTTCCAACCCAACTTCCGACCCAAATTCCAGCCCAACTTCCAACCCAACTTCCAATTCAACTTCCAACCCAAATTCTTACCCAACGTCCAACCCAGCATCCAACGCAGCTTCCAACCCAACTTTCAACCCAACTTCCAATCGTACTTCCAATCCAACTTCAAACCAACTTCCAACCCAACTTCCAACCAATCTTCCAACCAAACTTCCAATCCAACTTCCAACACAACTTCCAACCCAACTTCCATCCATCCGTTCATCCCAACTTCCATCCAAAATTCTATCCCAACGTCCAACCCAACTTCCAACCCACCTTCCAGCCCAACTTCCAACCCAACTTCCAACCCAGCTCTCATGCCGAATTCCAACCGAGCTTCCAACATAACTTCAACCCAACATCCAACCCAACTTCCAGCCCAACTTCCGACCCAACTTCCAACTTAACTTCCAACCCAACTTCCAACCCAAGTGTCAACCCAGCATCCAACCCAGCATCCAATCCAACTCTTAATCCTACCTCGAACCCATTTTCCAACCCAACGTCCGATCCAACATCCAACCCAAATTCCAACCAAACTTCCAACACAACTTCCATCCCAACTTCCAACTATACTTCCAACCCAAGTTCCAACACAACTTCCGACCCCACCTCTCACCCAACTTCCAACCCAACTTCCAACCCAACTTCAACCCAACTTCCAACCCCACTTTCAACCCAACCTCCAACCCAACTTCCAAACGCACATCCAACCCACCTTCCATCTCAACTTCCATACCAACTTCCAACCCAACTTCCAATCCAGCTTCAAACCGAAATTCCAACCCAACCTTCATCCCAGCTTTCAACCCAACGTCCAACACAACTTCCATCCCAACTTTCATCCCAACTTCCATCCCAACTTCCAACCCGAATTTCCAACCCAACTTCCATCCCAACTTTCAACCCAACTTCCAACCCAACTCCCAACCCAACTTCTAACCCAACTTCGAACCCAACTTCCAACCCAACTTCCATCCCAATTTCCAACCGAACTTCCACCCTTGCTTCCAACACAACTCCAACCCAACTTCCATCCCAACTTTCATCCCAATATTTCATCCCAACGCCTAACCCAACTTCGAACCCAGCTTCCAACGGAACTTCCAACCCAACTTCCAACGTAACGTCCAACCCAACTTCCAATCAAACTTCCAACCCAACTTCCAACCCACCTTCCAACTCAACTTCCAACCCAACTTCCAACCAACTCTCATCCGGACTTCCAATCCAGCTTCCAACCCAACTTCAACCAAACTTCCAACCCAACTTCCAACCTAGCTTCCAACGTCACTTCCAGCCCAACTTTCAATCCAGCATCCAACCTAGCACCCAACCCAGCATCGAACCCAACTACCAACCAAACTTCCAATCCAACATCCAACCCAAATTCCAACCCAACTTTTAACCCAACTTCCATCCCAACATCCAACCAAAATTCCCAACCCAACTTCCAACCCATCTTCCAACCCCACCTCCCACCCAACTTCCAACCCCACCTCCCACCCAACTTCCAACCAATTGGGATTGGAAGATTGGTTGGAAGTTAGGTTGGAAGTTGGAATGGAAGTTGGGATGGAAGCTGGGTTTGAAGCTGGGATGGAAGTTGGGATGGATGTTGGGTTGGAAGTTGGATTCGAATGTGGGTTGGAAGTTGGGTCTGAAGCTGGGTTGGATGTTGGGTTGGGAGTTGAGTTGGAAGTTGGATTGGAAGTTGGGTTAGAAGTAGGGTTAGAAGCTGGGTTGGAAGTTGGGTTGGATGTTGGGTTAGAAGTTGGGATGGAAATTGCGGTGGAAGTTGGGTTGGAAGTTGGCTTGGCAGTTGGGTTGGAAGTTGGGTTGGAAGTTGGGTTGGAAGTTGGGTTGGAAGTTGGGTGGAAGTTGGGTTGAAAGTTGGGCTGGAAGTTGGGTTGAAAGTTGTGATGGAAGTTGGGATGGAAGTTGGGTTGGATGTTGGATTGGAATCTGGGCTGGAAGTTGGGTTGGAAGTTGGGTTGGATTTTGGGTTGGAAGTTGAGTTGGAAGTTGGGTTGTAAGTTGGGTTGGAGGTTGGGTTGGAAGTTGTGTTGGAAGTTGAGTTGGAAGTTGGATTGGAAGTCGGGATGAAAGTTGGGTTAGAAGTTGGGTTGGACATTCGGCTGGAAGTTAGGTTGGAAGTTGGATTGGAGGTTCAGTTTGAAGTTGAGTTGGATGTTGGGTTCGAAGTTGGATTGGAAGTTGGGTTGGAATTTGGATTGGAAGTTGGGTTGGAACATGGGATGGAAGTTGGGATGGAAGTTGGGTGGGAAGACGGATTGGAAGTTGGGTAGGAAGTTTGGTTGGAAGTTGGGTTGGAAGTTGGGTTGGAAGTTACAATGGAATTTGGGTTGGATGTTGGGTTGAAAGTTGAGTTGGAAGTTGGATTGGAGGTTAGGTTGGAAGCTGGGTACAAAGTTTGATTGGAAATTGGGTTTGAAGTTGGATTGGAAGTTGGGTTAGTAGTTGGGTTGGAAGTTGGGATGGAAGTTGGGTTGGAAGTTGGGATGGAAGTTGGGTTGGAATGTCGCTGTAAGTTGGGTTGGAAGTTAGGTTGGAATTTAGGTTGGAAGTTGGATTGAACGTTGGGTTGGAAGCTGGGTTGGAATCTGGGTTGGAAGTTGGGTTGGAAGTTGGGTTGGAAGTTGGGTTGGAAGCTGGGTTGGAAGTTGGGTTGGAAGTTGGGTTGGAAGCTGGGTAGGAAGTTAGGTTGGAAGTTGGAATGGAAGTTGGGATTGAAGTTTGGTTTGAAGTTGGGTTGTAAGCTGGGTTGGAAGTCGGGTTGGAAGTTGGGTTGGAATTTGGATTAGAAGTTGGGATGGAAGTTGGGATGAAAGTTGGGTTGGATGTTGGGTTGGAAATGCGGTTGGAAGTCAGGTTGGAAGTTGGGCTGGAAGTTGGATTGGAGATTAGGTTGGAAGTTGGGTTGGAAGTTGGGTTGGAAGTTGGGTTGAAAGTTGGGTTGGAAGCTTGGTTGGAAGTTGGGTTGGAACGTGGGTTGGACCAACTTCCATCCTAACTTCTGGAAGTTGGGATGGAAGTTGGGTTGGAAGTTGGGTTGGACGTTGAGTTGGAAGTTGGGTTGAAAGTTGGGTTGGACAGTGGGCTGGAAGTTGGGTTGGAGGTTGGGTTGGACGTTGGGTTGGAAGTTGGGTTGGAAGTTGGGTTGGACGTTGGGTTGGACGTTGGGATGGAAGCTGGGATGGAAGTTGGGTTGGATGTTGGGTTTGAAGCTTGGTTGAAAGTTGGGTTGGAAGTTGGGTTGGCAGTTGGGTTAGATGTTTGGTTGGAAGTTTGGTTGGAACTTGGGTTGGAACTTGGGTTGGAAGTTGGGTTGAAAGTTGGGTTGGAAGTTGGGTTGAAAGCTGGGTTAAAAATTGGGTTGAAGGCTGGGTTGGACAGTGGGTTGGATGTTGGAGTAGAAGTTGAGATGGAAGTTGGGGTTGAAGCTGGGATGGAAGTTGGGATGGAAATTGGGTTGGAATTTGGGTTGGAAGTTGGGTTGGAAGTTGGGTGGGACGTTGGGTTGGAAGTTGAGTTGGAAGTTGGGTTGGACGTTGGGTTGGAAGTTGGGTTGGAAGTTGGGTTGGAAGTTGGGTTGGAAGTTGGGTTGGAAGTTGTGGCACGATGTGGCTAGCGTGCACATTGACTAACCAAAGAATGCATACGTCACAGACTATGACCAAAGAAGTTCACTATGTGGGGTCAACTCATAACATGAGTCACAAATGGTCAGAGGGAGAGACAATGGACTGGGAACCCTATGTAGCGACTAGAAAGGACAACAAAATACAATATTTAGTGGCACGGTGTGACTACTATGCACATCAAACAACCAAACCAGGCATATATTACTGACCATGACCAAAGAATTTCAAGATGATTCGTCAACGTCCACAACCCATAACACAAGTCACAAATGGTCAGAGGGGGAAATAATGGTTTTGGAATATTAGTTTAAAACTAGCAAGTACAACGACCTTCAATAAGTAGTAGCACGGTGTGGCTACCACGCACAATGACCAACCAAAGTAGGCATATGTACTGCCCCTGACCAAAGAAATCCACTGTGTGTGGTCAACATTCACAACAGATAATACGAGTCACAAATGGTCATATGGGAGAACGATGGGTTGGGAACACCAGGTATCAACTAGCAATCACAAGGACCTTCAATAAGGAGTGGCATGGTGTGGCTACCATGTAGAATGACCAGCCAATTTAGGCATATCTCACTGACCATGACCAAATAATGTCACAATGTGTGCCCAACTTTCATAACTCATAACACGAGTCACAAATGGTGAGAGGGGGAAACAATGGCTTGTGAATACTAGTTATCAACTAGCAAGTACAAAGACCGTCAATATGTAGTGGCACAGTGTGGCTACCATGCACAGTGACCAACCAAAGTATGCATATATCACTGACCATGACCAAGGAATTTCAATTCATTTGGTCAACATTGAGACCTCACAACAATAGTCACACATAGTGCAATGGGGGAACAATGGTTTGGCAACACTAGCTATCAACTAGAAGGCACAAATACCTTCAATACGTAGTGACATGGCGTTGCAACCATGTACAGTGACAAAGCAGAGTAGGCATATGCAACTAACCATGACCAAAATAATTTCACTGTGCGTGGTCAACGTTGAAAAATCATAACACGCGTCACACATGGTGAGAGCGGGAAACAATGGGTCGGGAACACTAGCTATTAACTGGAAAGTACGGAGACATTAAAACAGTAGTGGCACGGTGTGGCTAGCATTCACAGTGACCAACCAAAGGATGCATACGTCACTGACTATGACCAAAGAAGTCCACTGTGTGTGGTCAACATTGACAACTCGTAACACGAGTCACTAGTGGTCAGAGGGAGAGACAATGGTTTTGGAAACTGTATGTTTTGACTAGAAAGGACAGAGAACTTCAATACGTGGTGGCACAGTGTCGCTACTATGCACACCGAACAACCAAACTAGGCATATATCACCATGACCAACGAATTTCAGCATGGGTGGTCAACGTTCACAACCCATAACACGTGTCACAAACGGTCAGAGTGGGAAACAATGGTTTCAGAATACTAGTTTTCAACTAGCAAGTACAACGACCTTCAATAAGTAGTAGCACGGAGTGGCTATCATGCACAATGACCAACCAAAGTGGGCATATGTACGACCTTTGAAGAAATAAATCCGTTGTGTGTGGTAAACGTTGACAACTCATAATACGAGTCACAAATGGTCAGAGGGGGGAATGATGGTTTGGGAACCAGCAAGCACAAGGACCTTCAATAGGTAGTGGCACGGTGTGGCTATAATGTACAATGACCAACCAAAGTAGGCATACGTCACTGACCATGACCAAAGAATGTCACTATGTGTGGTCAATTTTGACAACTCATAACACGAGTCTCAAATGGTTAGCGGAGAAAACAATGGGTTGTGAATACTAGTTATTGACTAGCAAGTACAAATACCATCAACATGCAGTGGTACAGTGTGGCTACCGTGCACAGCAACCAACCAAAGTATGCATATGTCACTGACCATGACCAAATGCTTTCACTTCATGTGGTCAACGTTGACAACTCACAACAAGAGTCACAGATAGTCAGAGGGGGTAACAATGGTTTGGTAACACTAGCTATAAACTACAAAGCACAAAGACCTTCAATACGTGGTGACACGGCGTGACAACCATGTACAGTGACAAACGAAAGTAGGCATATGCCACTAACAATGACCAGAATAATTTCACAAAGTGTGGTAAACGTTCAAAACTCATTACACGAGTCAAAAATGGTCACAAGGAAAACTATGGGTTGGTAACACTAATCATCAACTAGCAAGAACAAAGATCTTCAACAAGTAGTGGCACGGTGTCGCTAGCATGCGCGGTGACCAAACAAAGGATGCATACATCACTAACAATGACCAGATAAGTCCACTACGTGTGGTCAACATTGACATCTCATAACACGAGTCACAAATGGTCAAAGGGAGAGACAATGGAGTGGGATTCCTATGTAGCGACTACAACGGACAAAGAATTTGAGTAAATAGTGGCACGGTGTGGCTACTATGCACACCAAACAACCAAACTAGGCATATGTCACTGACCATGACCATAGAAGTCCAATATGGGTGGTCAACGTTCACAACCCATAACACGAGTCACAAATGGTCAGAGGGGGAAACAATGATTTTGGAATATTAGGTTTCAACTAGCAAGTACAACGACCTTCAATAAGTAGTAGCACGATGTGGCTACCGTGCACAATGACCGACCAAAGTAGGCATATGTAGTGCCTTTCAGCAAAGAAATCCGCTGTGTGTGGTCAACGTTGACAACTCATAATTCGAGTCACAAATGGTCAGAGGGGGGAACGATGGTTTGGCAACATGAGGTATCAACCAGGAACCACAAGGATCTTCAATGAGTAGTAGCACGGTGTGGCTACCATGTACAATGACCAGCGAAAGTAGGCATATATCACTAACCATGACCAAGACTGTCACTACGTGTGGTCAACTTGGACAACTCATAACGCGAGTCACAAATGGTCAAAGGGGGAAAAAATGGTTTGTTAATAACCATGACCGTCAATATGCAGTGGCACAGTGTGGCTAGTTACTGACTAGCAAGTACAAAGACCGTCAATATGCAGTGGCACAGTGTGGCTACCGTGCACAACGGCCAACTAAGGTATGCATATGTCACTGACCATGACCAAAAACGTTCAGTTCATGTGGTCAATGTCCACATCTCACAACAAGAGTCACACATAGTCAAAGGGGGTAACAATGGTTTGGCAACACTAGCTATCAACTAGAAAGCACAAAGACCTACAGAACGTAGTGACATGGCCTGGCAACCATGTACATTGACAAACTAAAGAAGGCATATGTTACTAACCATGACCGAAAGAAGTTCACAGTGTGAGGACAACGTTAAGAACTCATAACACAAGTCACAAATGGTCAGAGGGGGAGACTATGGGATGGGAACACTAGTTATCAACTAGCAAGTACAAAGTGCTTCAGTGCTATGTATCGACTAGAAAGGACAAAGAGCTTCGGTACGTGGTGGCACGGTGTGGCTACTATGCACACTGAACAACCAAACTAGGCATATGTCACTGACCATGACGAAAGAATTCCAGTATGGGTGGTCAACGTTCACAACCCATAACACGAGTCACAAATGGTCAGAAGGGGAAAAATGGTTTTGGAATATTAGTTTTCAACTAGCAAGGACAACAAAATTCAATAATTAGTAGCACAGTGTGGCTACCATGCACAATGACCGACCAAAGTAGGCATATATACTACCTTTGAGCAAAGAAATATGCCGTGTGTGGTCAACGTTGACAACTCATAGTATGAGTCACAAATGGTCAAAGGGGATAACGATGGTTTGGGAACACGAGGCATCAACTAGCAAGCACAATGACCTTCAATAAGTATTGGCACGGTGTGGCTACCATGTATAATGACCAACAAAAGTAGGCATATGTCATTGACCATGACCAAAGATCGTCACTATGTGTGGTCAACTTTGACAACTCATAACACGAGTCACAAATGGTCAGAGGGGGAAACCATGGTTTGTGAATACTAGTTATTGACTAGCAAGTACAAAGACATTCAATACATAGTGGCGCAGCGTGGCTCCCATGCACAGTGACCAACCAAAGTATGCATGTGTCACCGGTCCTGACCAAAGAATTCCACTTCACGTGGTCAACGTTGACAACTCACAACAAGAGTCACGGATAGTGAGAGGGGGGTAACAATGCTTTGGGAACATTGGATATCAACTAGAAAGCACAAAGATCTTCAATACGTAGTGACACGGCCTGGCAACCATGTACAATGACAAAATAAATAAGCATATGCCACTTACCATGACCAAACGAATTTCACAGTGTGTGGTCAACATTGAAAACTCATAGCACGAGTCACAAATGGTCAGAGGGGAAAACAATGGGTTGGGAACACTAGTTATGAACTTGCAAGTACAAAGACCGTCAATATGTAGTGGCACGGTGTGGCTAGTGTGCACAGTGACCAACCAAAGGATGCATACGTCACTGACTATGACCAAAGAAGTCCCTATGTGTGGTCTACATTGACATCTCATAACACGAGTCAAAATGGTCAGAGAGATAAAGACAATGGTATCGGAACCCCATGTAGCGACTAGAAAGGACAAAGAACTTCAATACGTAGTGGCACAATGTGGTTACTATGCACACCAAACAACCAAACTAGGCACGTCACTGACCATGATCAAAGGATTTCAATATGGGTGGTCAGCGTTCACAACCCATAACACGAATCACAAATGGTCAGAGGGGGAAATAATGGTTTTAGAATATTCGTTTTCAACTAGCAAGTACAACGACCGTCAAGAAGTAGTAGCACGGTTTGGCTACCATGCACAATAACCGACCAAAGTAGGAATATGTTCTGCCTTTGATCAAAGAAATCCGCTGTGTTTGGTCAACGTTGACAACTCATAATACGAGTCACAAATGGTCAGAGGGGGGATGATGGTCTGGGAACACCAGATATGAACTAGCCAGCACAAGGACCTTCAATAAGTAGTGGCACCGCGTGGCTACCATGTACAATGACCGACCAAAGTAGGCATATGTCACTGACCATGACCAAAGAATGTCACAATGTGTGATCAATTTTGACAACTCATAACATGAGTCACAAGTGGTCAGAAGGGGAAACAATGGTTAGTGAACATTAGTTATCGACTAGCAAGTACAAAGACCCTCAATATGTAGTGGCACAGTGTGGATACCATGCACAGTGACCAACCAAAGTATGCATATATCACTGACCATGACCAAAGAATTTTACTTCATGTGGTCAACGTTGACAACTCACAACAAGAGTCATGGATAGTCAAAGGGGGAAACCATGGGTTAGGAACACAAGTCATCAACCAGCAAGTAGGGAGACCTTCAACAAGTAGTGGCACGGTGTGGCTAGCGTGCACAGTGACCAACCAAAGGATGCATACGTCACTGACTATGACCAAAGAAGTCCACTATGTGTGGTCAACATTGACAACTCATAACACTAGTCACAAATGGTCAGAGAGAGAGACAACGATCTGGGAACCCTATGTATCAACTAGAAAGGACAAAGCGCTTTAGTACGTGGTGGCACGGTGTGGCTACTATGCAAATTGAACAACGAAAGTAGGTATATGTCACTGACCATGACCAACGAATTTAAGTCTGTGTGGTCAACGTTCACAAGCCATAACACGAGTCACAAATGGTCAGAGGGGGGGGGGAATTGTTTCGGGATATTATTTCTGAACTAGCAAGGACAACGAACATCAATGCTTAGTACCACGGTGTGGTTACAATGCACAATGACCGACCAAAGAAAGCATGTATACTGCCTTTGACCAAAGAAATCCGCCGTGTCTGGTCAACGTTGACAACACATGGTACGAGTCACAAATGGTCAAAGGGGAGAACGATGGTTTGGGAACACCAAGTATCAACTAGCAAGCAAATGGACATTCAATAAGTAGTGGCACGGTGTGGCTACCATGTATAATGACCAACCAAAGTAGGCATATGTCACTGACCATGACCAAAGAATGTCACTATGTGTGGTCAACTTGAAGAACTCATAACACGAGTCACACACAACATATTTATTTGCTCAAGGCAGTACATATGTCTACTTTGGTTGGCCATTGTGCATGGTAGCCAGAGTGTGCGACTTCTTATTGAATGTCGTTGTACTTGCTAGTTGAAATCTAATATTCCGACACCATTGTTTCCCCTTCTGACCATTTGTGACTCCTCCTATGGGTTGTGAACGTTGACCACCCATATTGAAATTCTTTGGTCATGGTCAGTGACATATGCCTATTTTCGTTGTTCGGCGTGCACAATAGTCACACCGTGCCACCATGTAATGAAGTTGTTTTTCCTTTCTATTCAATACATATGGTTCCCAAACCATTGTATCTCCCTCTGACCAGTTTTGACTGGTGTTATGAGTTGTCGGTGTTGACCACACATGGTGCACTTCTTTGGTCATAGTCAGTGACGTACGCATACTTTGGTTGGTCACCGTGTACGCTAGCCACACCGTGCCAATACTTGTTGAAGGTCTTTGTACTTGCTAGTTGATAACTAGTGTTCGCAACCCATTGTTTCCCCCTCTGACCATTCGTGACTCGTGTTATGAGTATTTAACGTCAACCACACACTGTGAAATTCTTTTGGTCATGGTTATTGGCATATGCATGCTTTGGTTTGTCACTGAACATGGTTGCCACGCCGTGTCAATATGTATCAAAGGTCTTTTTGCTTTCTAATTCATAGCTAGTATTCCCAAACCATTGTTACCCCCTCTGACTATCGGTGACTTGTGTTGTGGGTTCTCAACGTTGACCACATGAAGTGAACTTATTTGGTCATGGTCAGTGATATATGCATACTTTGGTTGGTCACTGTGCATGGTAGCCACACTGTGCCACTACACATTGAAGGTCTTTGTACTAGCTAGTTGATACCTGGTGTTCCAAAACCATTTTCCCCCTCTGATCATTCGTGACTCGTATTATGAGTTGTCAACCCTGACCACACAGAGCGGGTTTCTTTGCTCAAGGCGGTACATATGTCTACTTTGGTCAGTCATTGTGCATGGTAGCCCTACCGTGCTACTACTTATCGAAGGTCGCTGTATTTGCTTGTTGAAAACTAATATTCGGACACCATTGTTTCCACCTCTGACCATTTGTGACTCCTGTTATGGGTTGTGAATGTTGACCACCCATATTGAAATTCTTTGGTCATGGTCGGTGACATATGCCTAGTTTGGTTGTTCGGTGTGCATAATGGCCTCACTGTGCCACTATGTAATGAAGTTATTTGTCCTTTCTAGTCTATACAAAGGGTTCCCAAACCATTGTGTCTCCCTTTGACCAGTATTGACTTGTGTTATGAGTTGTTAATGTTGACCACACACATTGGACTTCTTTGGTCATAGTTAGTGACGTATGCATACTTTGGTTTGTCACAGTGTACGATAGCCACACCGTGCCACTACTTGTTGAAGGTCTCTATGCTCGCTATTTGATAACTAGTGTTCCCAACCCATTGTTTCCCCCTCTGACCATTTGTGACTCGTGTTATGAGTTTTTAACGTCGACCACACACTGTGAAATTCTTTTGGTCATGGTCAGTGGCATATGCCTACTTTGGATTGTCATTGAACATGGTTGCTACGCCGTGTTACTACGTATTGAAGGTCTTTGTGCTTTCTAGTTGATAGCTAGTATTCCCAACCCATTGTTGCCCCCTCTGACTATCTGTGACTTGTGTTGTGAGTTGTCAACAAATACCACATGAAGTGAAGTTATTTGGTCATGGTCAGTGACATATGCATAATTTGGTTGGTCACTATGCATGGTAGCCAGTCTGAGCAACTACACATTGAAGGTCTTTGTACTTGCTATTCGATAACTAGTATTCACAAACCATTGTTTTTCCCCTCTGACCATTTGTGACTCGTGTTATGAGTTGTCAAAGTGGGCCACACATAGTGACATTCTTTTGTCATGGTCAGTGACAACTGCCTACTTTGGTTGGTCATTGTACATGGTAGCCACACCGTGCTACTACTTATTGAAGACCAATGTGCTTGCTAGTTAATACCCGGTGTTCCCAAACCATCGCTCCCCCCTCTGACCATTTGTGACTCGTAATATGTGTTGTCAATGTTGACCACACACAACGGATTTCTTTGGTCAAAGTCACTACATATGCTTATTTTGGTCGTTCATTGTGCATGGTATCCACACCGTGCTACTAGTTATTGAAGGTCGTTGTCCTTGCTAGTTGAAAACTAATGTTCCAAAACCATTGTTTCCCCCCTCTGACCATTTTTCAATCGTGTTATGGATTGTGAACGCTGACCACCCATACTGAAATTCGTTGGTAATGGTCAGTGACATATGCCTAGTTTGGTTGTTTGGTGTACATAGTAGCCACACCTTGCCACCGCGTACTGAAGGTTTTTGTCCTTTCTAGTCGACACGTAGTGTTCCCAAACCAGTTTCCCTCCCTCTGACCATTTTTGACTCGTGTTATGAGTTGTCAATGTTGACCACACATACTGGACATCTTTGGTCATAGTGAGTGACGTATGCATCCTTTGGTTGGTCATTGTGCAAGCTAGCCACACCGTGCCAGTACTCGTTGAAGGTCGTTGTACTTGCTAGTTCATAAATTGTGTTCCCAACCCATAGTTTCCCCATCTGACCATTTGTGACTCGTGTTATGAGTTTTCAACGTTGACCACACACTGTGCAATTCCTTTGGTCATGGTTAGTGGCATATGCCTACTTTGATTTGTCATTGTACATGGTTGTCACAGCGTGTCACTACGTATTGAAGGTCTATGTGCTTTCTATTTGATAACTAGTGTTCCCAAACCATTGTTATCCCCTTTGAATATCTGTGACTCTTGTTTTGAGTTGTCAATGTTGACCACATGAAGTGAAATTATTTGGTCATGGTCAGTGACATATGTATACTTTGGTTGGTCACCGTCCATTGTAGCCACATTGTGCCACTACATATTGAAGGTCTTTGTACTTGCTAGTTGATAACTAGTATTCACAAACCACTGTTTCCCCATCTGACCATTTGTGACTCATGTTATGAGTTGTCAAAGTTGACCACACTTAGTGACACTATTTGGACATGGTCAGTGACATATGCCTACTTTGGTTGGTCATTGTACATCGTAGCCACACCGTGCCACTACTTATTGAAGGTCCCTGTGCTTGCTAGTTGATACCTGGAGTTCCCAAACCATCGTTCCCCCCTCTGTGCATTTGTGCCTCGTATTTTGATTTGTCAATGTTGACCACACACAACGGATTTTTGTGTTCAAAGGCAGTACATATGCCTACTTTCATCGGTCAATGTGCATGGAAGCAACACCGTGCTACTAGTTATTGAAGTTCGTTTGCTTGCTAGCTGGAAACTAACATTCCAACACCATTGTTTCCCCCTTTGACCATTTGTGACTCGTGTTATGGGTTGTGAACGTTGACCACCCATACTGAAATTCTTTGGTCATGGTCAGTGACAGGTGCCTTATTTGGTTGTTTGGTGTGCATAGTAGCCACTCCGTGCCACTACTTATTGAAGTTCTTTGTCCTGTCTAGTTGCTACATAGGGTTCCCAATTTGTTGTCTCTCCCTCTGACCATCTTGGACTCGTGATATGAGTTGTCAATGTTGACAAAACATAGTGGACTTCTTTGGTCATAGTCAGTGACGTATGCATCCTTTAGTTGGTCACTGTGCACGCTAGCCACACCGTGCCACTACTTGTTGAAGGTCCTTGTACGTCTTAGTTGATAACTAGCATTTCCAACCCATTTTTGCCAATCTGACCATTTGTGACTCGGGTTATGAGTTTTCAACGTCAACCACACACTGTGAAATCTTTTGGTCATGGTTAGTGGCATATGCCTACCTTGGTTTGTCAGTGTATATGGTTGCCACGCCTTGTCACTACGTACTGAAGGTCTCTGTGCTTTCTAGTTGATAGCTAGTGTTCCCAAACCATTGTTAACCCATCTGACTATCTGTGACTCTTGTTCCGAGTTGTCCACGTTGACCACATGAAGTGAAATTCTTTGGTCATGGTCAGTGACATATGTATACTTTGGTTGGTCACTGTGCATGGTATCCACACTGTGCCACTGCACATAGACGGTCTTTGTACTTGCTAGTCGATGACTAGTATTCACAAACCATTGTTTCCCCCTCTGACCATTTGTGACTCGTGTTATGAGTTGTCAAATGTTGCCACACATGGTGACATTCTTTGGTCATGGTCAGTGACATATGCCTACTTTGATTGGTCATTGTACAGTGTAGCCACAGTGTGCCACTACTTATTGAAGATCCTTGTGCGTGTTATTTGATACCTGGTGTTCCCAAACCATCGTTCCCCCCTCTGACCATTTGTGACGTGTATTATGAGTTGTCAACGTTGACCACAGACAGCGGATTTCTTTGGTCAAAGGCAGTACATATGCCTACTTTGGTCGGTCGTTGTACATGGAAGCCACACTATGCTACAAGTTATTGATGGTTGTTGTCCTTTATAGTTTAAAACTGATATTCTGAAACCATTGTTTCCCCCTCTGACCATTTTTTACTCGTGTTATGGATTGTGAAAGTGGACCACCAATACTGAAATTCTTTGGTCATGGTCAGTGACATGCCTATTTTGGTTGTTCGGTATACATAGTAGCCACACCCTGCCACCACGTACTGAAGTTCTTTGTCCTTTCTAGTCAGTACACAGGGTTCCTAAACCATTGCATCTCCCTCTGACCATTTGTGACTCGTGTTATGAGTTGTCAATGTTGACCACACATAGTGGACTTCTTTGGTCATAGTCAGTGACGTATGCATCATTTGGTTGGTCCTTGTGCATGCTAACCACACCGTGCCACTATTTGTTGAAGGTCTTTGTACTTACTAGTTGATAACTTGTGTTCACAACCCATTGTTTACCCCTCTGACCGTTTGTGACTCGTGTTATGAATTTTCAACGTTGACCATTCACCGTGCAATTCTTTTGGTCATGGTCAGAGGCATATGCCAACTTTGGTTTGTCACTGTACATGGTTGCCACACCGTGTCACTAAGTATTGAATGTCTTTGTGCTCTCTAGTTGATAGCTAGTGTTCCCAAAGCATTGTTACCCCCTCTCACTATCGGTGACTCTTGTTGTGAGTAGTATTCACAAACCATTGTTTCCCCCTCTTACCACTTGTGACTTGTGTTATGAGTTGTCAAAGTCGGCCACACATAGTGACATTCTTTGGTCATGGTCAGTGACAAAAACCTAATTTGGTTGGTCATTGTACATTGTAGCCACACCGTTCTATTACCTATTTTAGTTGATACCTGGTGTTCCGAAACCATCGTTTCCCCCTCTGACCATTTGTGACTCGTAATATGAGTTGTCAACGTTGACCACACACAGCGGATTTCTGTGGTCAACGGCAGTACATATGCCTATTTTGGTCGGTCATTGTGCATGGTAGCCACACTGTGCTACTAATTATTGAAGGTCTTGGTCCTTGCTAGCTGAAAACTAATATTCCAAAACCATTGTTTCTTCCTCTGACCATTTGTGACTCGTGTTATGGATTGTGAACGTTGACCACCCATACTGAAATTCGTTGGTCATGGGCAGTGACATATGCCTAGTTTGGTTGTTCCGTGTACATAGTAGCCACACCCTGCCACCACATACTGAAGTTCTTTGTCCTTTATAGTCAATACCTAGGGTTCCCAAACCATTGTCTCTCCCGCAGACCATGTTTCACTTGTGTTATGAGTTGTCAATGTTGACCACACATAGTGGACTTATTTTATCATAGTCGATGACGTATGCATCCTTTGGTTGGTCACTGTGTACGCTAGCCACACCATGCCACTACTTGTTGAATGTTTTTGTAATTGATAGTTGATAACTAGTGTTCCCAACCCATTGTTTCCCTATCTGACCATTTGTGACTCGTGTTATGAGTTTTTAACGTCGACCACACACTGTGAAATTACTTTTGGTCATGGTTTGTGGCATATGCCTACTTTTGTTCGTCACTGGCCATGGTTTCCACGCTGTGTCACTACGTATAGAAGGTCGTCATGCTTTCTAGTTGATAGCTAGTATTCCGAAACCATTGCTACCCCCCTCTGACTATCTGTGACTCGTGTTGGGAGTTGTCAACGTTGACCGGATGAAATGGAGTTCGTTGATCATGGTCAGTGACATATGCATACTTTGGTTGGTCACTTTACATGGTAGCCACATTGTGCCACTATACATTTAAGGTCTTTGTACTTGCTAGTCGATAACTAGTATTCACGAATCATTGTTTTCCCTCTGACCATTTGTGACCCGTGTTATGAGTTGTAAAAGTTGGCCACACATGGTGACATTCTTTGGTCATGGTTAGTGACAAATGCCTACTTTGGTTGGTCATTGTACATGGTAGCCACACTGTCCTACTACTTATTGAAGGCCCTTGTCCTTGCTAGTTCATACCTGGTGTTCCCAACCCATCGTTACCCCCTCCAGCTATTTGTGACCTGTAATATGAGTTGTCAATGTTGACCACACACTGTGGATTTCTTTGGTCAAAGGCAGTACATATGCCTACTTTGGTTGGTCATTGTGCATGGTAGCCACACTGTGCTTCTAATCATTGAAGTTTGTTGTCCTTGCTAGTTGAAAATGTGTATTCCAAAACCATTGTTTCCCCATCTGACAACTTGTGACTCATGTTATGGATTGTGAACGTTGACCACCCATACTGAAATTATTTGGTCATGGTCAGTGACATATGCCTAGTTTCGTTGTTTTGTGTACATAGTAGCCACATCCTGCCACCACGTACTGGGGTTCTTTGTCCTTTATAGTCAATACATAGGGTTCCCAAACCATTGTCTCTCCCTCTGACCATTTTTGACTCGTGTTATGAGTTGTCAACGTTGACCACACATAGTGGAATTATTTGGTCAAAGTCAGTGACGTATGCATCCTTTGGTTGGCCATTGTGCAAGCTAGCCACACCGTGCCACTACTTTTTGCAGGTCTTTGTACTTGCTAGTTGATAACTTGTGTTCCCCAACCCATTGTTTCCCCTTCTCCCCATTTGTAACTCGTGTTATGAGTTTTCAACATTGATCACACACTGGGCAACTCTTTTGGTCATGGTTAGTGGCATATGCCTACTTTGGTTTGTCATTGTACATGGTTGCCACGCCGTATCACTAAGTATTGAAGGTCTTTGTGCTTTCTAGTTGATAACTAGTGTTCCCAAACCATTGTTATCCACTTTGACTTTCCCCCGGAGACAATTTGTGACTCGTTTTATGGGTTGTGAACGTTGACCACCCATACTGAAATTCTTTGGTCATGGTCAGTAACATATGCCTAGTTTGGTCGTTCGGTGTGCATAGTAGCCACACCGTGCCTCTACTTATTGAAGTTCTTTGTCCTTTCTAGTTGCTACATAGGGTTCCCAATTTGTTGTCTCTCCCTCTAACCATTTGTGACCCGTGTTATGAGTTGTCAATGTTGACCACACAAATTGGACTTCTTTGGTCATACTCAGTGACTTATGCATGCTTTGGATGGTCACTGTGCACGCAAGCCACACCGTGCCACTACTTGTTGAAGGTCTTTGTACTTTCTAGTTGATAACTAGCGTTTTCAGCCCATTGTTCCCCCCTATGACCATTTGTGACTCGTGTTATGAGTTTTCAACGTTGACCACACACTGTGAAATTCTTTTGGTCATGGTTAGTGGCATATGCCTACTTTGGTTTGTCAGTGTACATGATTGCCACGCCGTGTCACTACGTATTGAAGAACTCCGTGCTTTCTAGTTGATAGCTAGTGCTGAAAAACCCATTGTTACCCCCTATGACTATCTGTGACTCTTGTTGTGAGCTCGCAATGTTGACCACGTTAAGTGAAATTATTTGGTCATGGTCAGTGACATATGTATACTTTGGTTGGTCACTGTGCATGGTAGCCACACTGTGCCACTACACATAGATGGTCTTTGTACTTGCTAGTCGATAACTAGTATTTACAAACCATTGTTTCCCCCTCTGACCATTTGTGACTCGTATTATGAGTTGTCAAAGTTGACCACACATAGTGACATTCTTTGGTCATGGTAAGTGGCATATGCCTACTTTGGTTGGTCATTGTACAGGGTAGCCACACCATGCCACTTCTTATTGAAGGTCCTTGTGCATGCTATTTGATACCTGGTGTTCCCAAACCATCGTTCCCCCCCTCTGACCATTTGTGACTCGTATTATGAGTTGTCAACGTTGACCACATGCAGCACATTTATTTGGTCAAGGGCAATACATATGCCTACTTTGGTCGGTCAGTGTGCATGATAGCCACACCGTGCTACTCATTTTTGAAGGTTGTTGTCCTTGCTAGTTGAAAACTAATATCCCAAACCCAAATTTTCCCCCTCTGACCATTTGTGACTCGTGTTATGGGTTGTGAACGTTGACCACACATACTGAAATTCTTTGGTCATGGTCAGTGACATATGCCTAGTTTGGTTGTTCGGTATACATAGTAGCCACACCCTGCCACCACGTACTGAAGTTCTCTGTCCTTTCTAGTCAATACACAGGGTTCCCAAATCATTGCCTCCCCCTTTGACCATTTGTGACTCGTGTTATGAGTTGTCAATGTTGACCACACATAGTGGACTTCTATGGTCATAGTTTGTGACGTATGCATCCTTTCGCTGGTCATTGTGCACGCTAGCCACACCGTGCCACTAGTTGTTGAAGGTCTTCATACTTGCTAGTTGATAACTTGTGTTCCCAACCCTTTGCTTTCCCTCTGACCATTTGTGACTCGTGTTATGATTTTTCAATGTTGACCACACACTGTGCAATTCGTTTGGTCATGGTTAGTGGTACATGCCTACTGTGGTTTGTCACTGTACATGGTTGCCACGCCGTGTCACTATGTATTGAATGTCTTTGTGCTTCCTAGTTGATAGCTAGTGTTCTCAAAGCATTTTTACCCCCTCTCACTACCGGTGAATCTTGTTGTGAGTTGTCAATGTTGACCACATGAAGTAAACTTCTTTGGTCATGGTCAGTGACATATGTATACTTTGGTTGGTCCCTGTCCATGGTAGCCACATTGTGCCACTTCATATTGACGGGCTTTGTACTTGCTAGTCGATAACTAGTATTCACAAACTATTGTTTCCCCCTCTGACCATTTGTGACTCGCGTTATGAGTTGTCAAAGTGGACCACACATAGTGACATTCTTTGGTCATGGTGAGAGACATATGCCTACTTTGGTTGGTCATTGTACATGGTAGCCACACGGTGGCACTACTTATTGAAGGTCCTTGTTCTTGCTAGTTGATACCTGGTATTGCCAATCAATCGTTTCCCCCTCTGATTAATTGTGACTCGTATTATGAGTTGTCAACGTTGACCACACACAGCGGATTTTGTAGCTCAAGGCAGTACATATGTTTACTTTGGTTGGTCATTGTGCATGGTAGCCACACCGTGCTACTACCTATTGAATGTCGTTTTACTTGCTAGTTGAAAACTCATATTCCAACATCATTGTTTCACCCTCTGACTATCTGTGACTTGTGTTATGGGTTGTGAACGTTGACCACCCATATTGAAATTCATTGGTCATGGTGAGTGACATCTGCCTAGTTTGGTAGTTTGTTGTGCATAATAGCCTCACCGTGCCACCACGTATTGAAGATTTTTGTCCTTTCTAGTTAATACATAGGGTTCCAAAACCATTGTCACTCCCTCTGACCATTTGTGACTCGTGTTATGAGTTGTCAATGTTGACCACACATAGGGGACTTTGTTGGTCATATTCAGTGACGTATACATCCTTTGGTGTGTCATTGTGTACGCTAGCCACACCGTGCCACTACTTGTTGAAGTTCTTTGTACTTGCTAGTTGATAACTAGTACTCCCAACCCATTGTTTCCCCCTCTGACCATTTGTAACTTGTGTTATGAGTTTTTTACGTTGACCACACACTGTGAAATTCTTTTGGTCATGGTTAGTGGCACATGCCTATATTGGTTTGTCACTGAACATGGTTGCCACGCCGTGTCACTACCTATTGAAGGCCCTTGTGCTTTCTAGTTGACACATAGTGTTCCCAAACCATTGTTACCCCCTCTGACTATCTATGACTCGTGTTGTGAGTGGTCAATGTTCACCGCATGAAGTGAAATTCTTTGGTCATGGTCAGTGACATATGCATTCTTTGGAGTTAGAGTTACTCAGACCACTTTCATACACTAGAGGACCTGTGTACAAGAGATATGGTTCTTTCTTTAGAAGTTTCTACGATGTGAGGGAGGCACATAGTGGTGGGACTCTCGATACATGTTTAACTTGGTTCCCTTAGTGAAAATAGAAGTATGATCTCATTGTAACGTCACTCTTTTCATTGTACACTCTTCGTACAATTACATCAAAAGCTTAAGTCTTTTACCCCCTTCCACCTCCCCCCCCCCTCCCCCGTCAAATTGGAAGTGTATTAGGGGAGCGTATGAGGGAGTGGACATAATTTTATGTGATAGCAACATACAGAAGTACACGTGTGTACAACGAGGAGAAAAATTACAGACGTAGAAGGTGATCATGTACATAAATATATAGTCTCAATCTAACATCACTTGTTTAGTGATACACCCCTTCTTATACCTACTTCGTACACATTTGTCTTTTGAACCCCCCTCCACCTCCCTCATCCCCCGTCAAGTGGAAGTGTATGAGAGGAGTGTATAAGGGAGTGAACCAAATTTTACATGATAGTGACATACAGAAGTACACTTGTGTTAAAGGAGGAGAAACATCATAGAGGTTTTATGAAATGATATTTACAAATGTATTGTTTCATTCAACGTCACTTGTTTAGTGATGTACTCCTTCATACACTTACCTCGTACACTTTTATCTTCTGGACCCTCCACTCCCCTCCCCCTTATCAAGTGGAAAGTGTATGAGATAAGTGCATGAAGGAGTGAATGGAATTTGGTATGATAGCAATAAGCACAAATACACTTGTGTACAAGGAGGAAAAAATTCATAAAAGTTAGATGAGACCATCTACACAAATGCATTATTTCAACGTAACATCACTGATTAAGTGATACACTCCTTCATACACTTCCATCATACACTTTGATCATATAATAATACCCCTTGGACCCCCCCCCCTCCCCCGACCCCCCCCCCCTCCGTCAAGTGCAAAGTGTACGAGGGGATTGTTGGAGGGGGTGAACAAAAGTTGGTATGACAGTGACGTACAAAAGTACACTTGTGTGCAAGTGCTAGAAACTTCAAGTTATAAGTTTTCATGTACAAAACTGTATCAATCTAACATAACGTCACTTTTTATGTGAAACACTCTGTCATATAATTTTCTCATACAATGCTGTTATTTGGACCACCCTCCTCTGACTCCCTTCCCTCCTCCTCCCCACAGTCAAGTGGAAAGTGTACGAGGGGAGTGCATGAGGTGGTGATCAAAAGATTATATGACGATAACATACAAAAGCACACTTGTGTACAAGGAGGAGAAGCTTCACATAAGCGGTCTGTAATCATGTACACAAATGTATCGTTTCAATGTAAGTTCACTTGTTTGGCTATACACTCCTTCATTCACTAACCTGGTGCACTATTCTCTTTTGGATATCTCCCCGCCTTCCTCCTCCATCAAGTGGATAGTGTATGATGGGAGTGTACGAGGGAGTGAAGAGATATTTGTATGATAGCGACACACAAAAGTACACTTATGTACAGGGAGGAGAAACTTCATAGAGGTCATATAAGATCATGTACACAAATGTTTTACTTCAGCGTAAGGTCACTTGTTCAGTGATACACTCCTTCTTACACTTGCATNGCATAACGATACTTGTTAAGTGATACAATCCGTCATACACTTGTCTCATACACTTTTGTCATTTGGACCCCCTCCTCCGACTCCATCCTCTCCCCCCTTTCCCCCTCCCAAGTGAAAAGTGTATGAGGGGATTGTACAAGGGAGTTAACAGAAATTTGTATGATGGCGCCACACAAAAATACGGTTGTGAAAAAGGAGGAGAAACTTCATAGAAGTGATGTATTATTGTGTACACAAATGTATTATTACAGCGTGACAATTCTTGTTAAGTGATACACTCCTTCATACATTTGTCTCATACACTTATGTCATTTGGACCTCCCTCCTCCGACTCCATCCTCTCCCCCTTCCCTCCCCTCACAATTGGCAAGTGTATGAGGGGATTGTACGAGGGAGTGAACAGAAATTTGTATGATGGCGCCACACAAAAGTACACTTGTGTACAAGGAGGAGAAACCTCATAGAAGTGATAAATTATCGTGTACAAAAATGTATTATTACAGCGTAACGATACTTTTTAAGTGATACACTCCTTCATACACTTGTCTCATACATTTCTGTCATTTGGAACCCCCTCCTCCGACTCCATCCTCTCCCCCTCCTCCCCCCCCCCTCCCAAGTGAAAAGTGTATGAGGGGATTTTATGAGGGAGTGAACAGAATTTTGCATGATGGCACCATACAAAAGTACACTCGTGAACAATGAGGAGAAGCTTCATATAAGTGAGAGATTATCGTGTACACAAATGAATTATCACAGTGTGACAACACTTGTTAAGTGATACACTCCTTCATACACTTGTCTCATACACGTCTGTCATTTGGACCCCCCTCCTCCGACTCCACCATCTCCCCGTTGCCTCCCCTCCCAAGTGGCAAGTGTATGAGGGGATTGTAGAAGGGAGTGAACATAATTTTGTAAGACGGCGCCATACAAAAGTACACTTGTGTAAAAGGAGGATAAACTTCATAAGAGTGATAAATTATTGTGTACACAAATGTATCATTACATACTAATGATGCTTGTTGAATGATCCATTCATTCATACACTTGTCTTGTACACTTCTGTCATTTAGACCTTCCTCCTCTGACTCCATCCTCTCCCCCTCCCCCCCTCCCAAGTGGGAAGTGTATGAGGGGATTGTGTGTGGGAGTGAATGGAAATTTGTATGATGGCGCCATGCAAAAGTACACTTGTGAACATGGAGGGGAAACTCCATAGAAGTGATAGATTGTCGTGTACATAAATGTAGTATTACAGCGTAACGACACTTGTTAAGTGATACACTCCTTCGTACAGTTGTCTCATACACTTCTGTCATTTGGACCCCCCTCATCCGTCTCCACCCTCTCCCCCTCCCCCCCCCCCCTGGAAAGTGTATGAGAGGATTGTATGAGGGAGTGAACAGAATTTTGTATGATGGCGCCATACAAAAGTACACTTGTGAACAAGGAGGAGAAACTTCATAGAAGTGATAGATTATTGTGTACATAAATGTATTATTACAGTGTGAGAACACTTGTTAAATGATACACTCCTTCATACACTTGTCTCATACACTTCTGTCATTTGGACTCCCCTCCTCCGATTCCACCCTCTCCTCCTTCTCTCCCATCCCAAGTGGCAAGTGTATGAGGGGATTGTATGATGGAGTTAACAGAATTTTGTATGATGGCGCTATACAAAAGTAAACTTGTGTACAATGAGGAGAAACTTCATAGAAGTTATAAATTATTGTGCACACAAATGCATTATTACAGCGTAACGATACTTGTTAAGTGATACAGTCCTTCATACACTTGTCTCATACACTTATGTCATTTGGAACCCCCTCCTTCCAACTCCATCTTCTCGCCCTCCCCACCCTCCCAAGTGGAAAGTGTATGAGGGGATTGTATGTCGGAGTAATATAGTTGTGTATGATGGCACCATACAAAAACACACCAGTGAACAAGGAGAAGAAACTTCATAGAAGTAATAGATTATAGTGTACACAAATGTATTATTACAGTGTAACGTCACTTGTCAAGTGATACACTCCTTACTACACTTGTCTCATACACTTCTGTCATTTTGACCCCCTCCTCCGACTCCACCCTCTCCCCCTCCCCCCCCCCCCTCCCAACTGGAAAGTGTACGAGGGGATTGTATGAGGGAGTGAACAGAATTTGGTATAATGGCACCATACAAAAGTGCACTTGTGTACAATGAGGAGAAACATCATACAAGCTATATGGGATCATGTACAAGAGTGTATAATTCCAATGTAATGATACTTGTTCATTTGTGCACTCCTTCATAGCCTTGTCTCGTACAAATTTGCCATTTGGACCCCCCTCCACCCCCCTCCACCGTCAAGTGGAAAGTGTATGAGAGGAGTATACGTGGGAGTTAACAGAACTTGGTATGATAGTGATGTACAAAATGCAGGGTATACAAAATGCTGGGTTGGAAGTTGGGTTGGAAGTTGTGTTGGCCGTTGGTTTGGAAGTTGGTTTGGAAGTTGGGTTGCAAGATGGGTTGGAAACTGGGTTGGAAGTTGGGTTGGAAGTTGGGTTGAAAGCTGGGTTGGATGTTTTGCATAAAGTAGGGTTGGAACTTAGTTTGGAAGTTGGGTTGGATGTTGGGTTAAAAGTTGTGTTGGAAGTTGGTTTGGAAGTTGGGTTGGAACTTGGGCGGGAAGTTGGGTTGGGATTTGGGTTGGAAGTTGGGATGGAAGTTCGGATGGAAGTTCGGATGGTAGTTGGGTCGGAATCTGGGTTGGAAGTTGGGTTGGAAGCTAGGTTGGAAGTAGGGTTCATAGTTGGGCTGGAAGGTGGGTTGAAAGGTGGGTTGGAAGCTGGATTAGAAGCAGGCTTGGAAGTTGGCTTGAAGTTTGGGTTGGTAGCTGGGTTGGGAGTTGGTATGGAAGCTGGGATGGAAGTTGCGTTAAAGGTTTGTTTGGAAGTTGAGTTGGAAGTTGGGTTGGGAGTTGGGTTGAAGGTTGGGTTGGAAGTTGGGTTTGAAGTTGGGTTAAAAGTTGGATTGAATGTTGGGCTGGAAGTTGGGTTTGAAGTTGGGTTGAAAGTTGGGTTGGAAGTTTTGCTGGGAGTTGGTTTGGAAGTTGGGTTCGAAATTGGGTTGGAAGTTTGATTGGAATTTTGGCTGGAAGTTGGGATGGATGTTGGGATGGAAACTGGGTTGGAAGTTGGGTTGGACATTGGGTTGAAACTTGGGTTGAAATTTGGGTTGGAAGTTGGTTTGGAAGTTGGGTTGGAGGTTGGGATGGAAGTTGGGTTGGATGTCGGGTTGGAAATGGGGTTGGAAGTTGGGATGGATGTTTGGTTGGAAGTTGGGATGGAAATTGGGATGGATGTTGGGTTGGAAGTTGGGTTGGGGGTTGGGATGGAAGTTGGGTTTTAATTTGGGTAAGGAGTTGGGTTGGAAGTTGGGTTGGAAGTTGGGAATGAATTTGGGATGGAAGTTGGGTTGGGAGTTGGGTTGGAAGTTGGAATGGAAGTTGGGTTCGAGGTTGGGTTGGAAGTTGGATTGAATGTTGGGTTGGAAGCTGGGTTGGAAGTTGCGTTGAAAGCTGAGTTGGAAGTTAGGTTGGAACTTGAATTGGAAGTTGGATTGGAAGTTGGGTTTTAAGTTGGGATGGAAGATGAGGTAAAAGTTGGATTGGAAGTAGGGTTGGAACTTGGGTTGGAAATTGGGTTGGAAGTTGGATTGGAAGTTGGGTTGGAAGTTGGGTTGGAAGTTAGGTTGGAAGTTGGGTTGGAAGTTGGGTTTGAAGTTGTGTTGGATGCTGGGTTAGAAGTTGGGCAGGAAGTTGGGTTGGATGTTGGGATGTAAGTTGGGATGGAAGTTGGGTTTGAAGTTAGGATGGAAGTTGGGATGGAAGTTGGGTTGGAAGTTGGGTTGGACGTTGGGTCGGAAGTTGGGTTGGACGTTGGGTTGGACGTTGGGCTGGAAGTTGATATGGGAGATGGGTTAAAAGTTGCGTTGGAAGTTGGGTTGAAAATTGGGTTGGAAGCTAGGTTAGATGCGAGGTTGGAAGTTGGGTTGGAAGTTGGGTTGAACGTTGAAATGGAAGTTGGGTTGGAAGTTGGGTTGGAAATTGAGTTGGAAATTGGGATGGAAGTTGGGATGGAAGTTGGATTGGAAGTTGGGTTGGAGATTGACATGGAAGTTGGGTTGGAAGTTGGGTTGAACGTTGAAATGGAAGTTGGGTTGGAAGTTGGGTTGGAAATTGAGTTGGAAATTGGGATGGAAGTTGGGATGGAAGTTGGATTGGAAGTTGGGTTGGAGATTGACATGGAAGTTGGGTTGGTAATTGGATTGGAAGTTGGGTTGAAAGTTGGGTTGGATGCTGGGTTAGACGTTGGGTTGCAAGTTGGGTTGGAAGTTGGGTTGGATGATGGGAGGGAAGTTGGGATGGAAGTTGGGGTTGAAGTTGAAATGGAAGTTGGGTTGGAAGTTGGGCTGGAAGTTGGGTTGGAAGTTGGGTTGACTGTTGGGTTGGAAGGTTCGTAGGAAGTTGGGTTCAAAGTTGGGATAGAAGTTGGGCTGGAAGTTGGATTGGACGTTGGTTGGAAGTTGGGTTGGAAGTTGGGTTGGAACTTAAGTTGGAAGTTGACTTGGATGTTGGGTTGAAAGTTGGGTTGGAAGTTGGGTTGGAAGTTGGGATGGAGGTGGAATGGAAGTTGGGTTGGAAGTTGGGTTGGATGTTGGGTTGGAAGTTGGGTTAAACGTTGCGTTGGAAGCTGGGTTGGATGCTGGGTTGCAAGTTGGACTGGAAGTTGGGTTGGAAGTTGGGATGGAGGTGGAATGGAAGTAGGAATGGAAATTGGGTTTGAAGTTGGGTTGGAAGTTGGGTTGGAAGTTGGGTTGGATGTTGGAATGGATGTTGGGATGGAATTTGGGATGGGGGTTGGGATGGAAGTTACGTTGGAAGTTGGGTTGGAAGTTGGGTTGGAAGTTGGGTTGAAAGTTGGATTCGAAAATGGGTTGGACGTTGGGTTTGAAGTTGGATTGGAAATTAAGTTGGAAGCTGGGTTGGAAGCTGGGTTGGAAGTTGGGAAGGAAGTTGGGAAGGAAGTTGGGCTTGAAGTTGTGATGGAAGTTAGGTTGGAGGTTGGGTTGGAAGTTGGGTTGGAAGTTGTGTTAGACGTTGGATTGGAAGTTGGGTTGAAAGTTGGGATGGAATCTGGGTTGGAAGTTGGGTTGGAAGTTGGGTTGCAATTTGTGTTGGAATTTGGGTTGTAAACTGGGTTGGAAGTTGGGTTGGAAGTTGGGATGGAATTTGGGATGGAAGTTGGGTTGGAAATTGGGTTGGAAGCTGCGTTGGATGCTGGGTTGGAAGTTGGGGTGGAAGTAGTGTTGGAAGTTGGGTTGGATGTTGGATTGGAAGCTGGGTTGGATGTTGGGTTGGAAGTTGGGTTGGAAGTTTGGACATAAGTTGGGTTGGAAGTTGGGATGGAATTTGGGATGGAAGTTGGGTTGGAAGCTGGGTTGGAAGTTGGGTTGGATGTTGGGTTGGAAGTTGAGTTTTATGTTCGGTTGGAATCTGGGTTAGAAGCTGGGTTGGAAGTTGGGTTGGAAGTTTGGACATAAGTTGGGTTGGAAGTTGGGATGGAATTTGGGATGGAAGTTGGGTTGGAAGCTGGGTTGGAAGTTGGGTTGGATGTTGGGTTGGAAGTTGAGTTTTATGTTCGGTTGGAATCTGGGTTAGAAGCTAGGTTGGAAGTTGGGTTTGAAGTTGCGTTGGAAGTTGGGTTGGAAGTTGGGTTGGATGTTGGGTTGGAAGTTGGGTTGCAAGTTGGGTTGGATGTTGGGATGGAAGTTGGGATGGAAGTTGGGTTTGAAGTTGGGATGGAAGTTGGGATGGAAGTTGGGTTAGAACTTGTGTTGGACGTTGGGTTCGAAGTTGGGCTGGACGTTGGGTTCGTTGTTTGGTTGAACGTTGGGTTGGAAGTTGATTTGGAAGTTGGGTTCAAAGTTGGGTTGGAAGTTAAGTTGGAAGTTAGGTTGAAATTTCGGTTGGATGTTGGGTTGGAAGTTGGGTTGGAAGCTGGGTTGGAAGTTGGGTTGGACGTTGGGTTGGAAGCAGGGATGGAGGTGGAATGGAAATTGGGTTTGAAAGTGGGTTGGAAGTTGGGTTCGAAGTTGGGTTGAAAGTTGGGTTGGAAGCTGGTCTGGATGCTGAGTTGGATATTGGTTTGGAAATTGGGTTGGAAGTTGGGCCTGAAGTTGGGACGGAAGTTGGTATTGAAGTTGGGCTGGAAGCTGGGCTGGAAGTTGGATTGGAAGTTGAGTTGGAAGTTGGGTTGGAAATAGGGTTGGATGTTGGGAAGGAAGCTGGGATGAAAGTTGGGTTTGAAGTTGGTATAGAAGTTGGGATGGAAATTGGATTAGAAGTTGTGCTGTAAGTTGGACTGGAAGTTGGTATGAAAGATGGGTTGGAAGTTGGGTTGAACGTTGGGTTGGAAGGTGAGTTGGAAGTTGGGTTCAAAGTTGGGTTGGAAGTTGGGTTTGAAGTTGGATTGAACTTTGGGTTGGAAGTTGGGAAGGACGTTGGGCTGGAAGTTGGGTTGGATGTTGGACTGAAAGCTGGGCTATAAGTTGGATTGGAAGTGGGGATGGAGGTGGGGTGAAAGTTGGGTTGGAAGTTGGATTGGAAGTTGGGTTGCAAGTTGGGTTGCAAGTTGGGCTGGAAGCTATGTTGAAATTTGTGTTGGAAGCTGTGTTAGAAGCTGGGTTGGAAATTGGGTTGGAAGTTGGGTTGGAAATTGGGTTGGAAATTGGATTGGAAGTTGGGTTGGAGGCTGGGATGGAGGTGGGATGGAAGTTGGGTTGGAAGTTGGGTTGGAAGTTGCGTTGGAAGTTTGGTTTGAACTTGGGTTGAAAGTTGCGTTGAAAGCTGGGTTGGATGCTGGGTTGCAAGTTCGATTGGAAGTTGGGTTTGAAGTTCGGTTGAAAGTTGGGCTGGAAGTTGGGTTGGAAGTTGGGCTGGAAGTTTGGTTGGAATTTGGGTTGGAACTTGGGTTGGAAGATGGGATGGAAGTTGGGTTGGAAATAGAGTTGGAAGTTGGGATGGAAGTTGGGTTGGAAGTTGGGTTGGACGTTGACTTGAAAGTTGGGTTGGAAGTTGGACTGGAAGTTGGGTTGAAAGTTGGGTTGGGAGCTGGATTATAAGCTGGGTTGAGGTTGGGTTGGAAGTTGGGTTTGAACTTGCGTTGGAAGTTGGGTTGGAAGTTGGGTTGGATGATGGGAGGGAAGTTAGGATGGAAGTTGGGGTAAAAGTTGAAATGGAAGTTGGGTTGGAAGTTGGATTGGAAATTGGGTTAACCGTTGGGTTGGAAGGTTGATAGGAAGTTGGGTTCAAAGTTGGGTTCGAAGTTGGGCTGGAAGTTGGGTTGGACGTTGGTTGGAAGTTGGGTTGGAATTTGAGTTGGAAGTTAAGATGGAGGTGGGATGGAAGTTAGGTTGGAAGTTGGGTTTGAAGTTGGGTAGGAAGTTGGGTTGGAAGTTGGGTTGGAAGATGGGTTGAAAGTTGGGTTGAAAGTTGGGTTGGAAGTTGGGTTGAAAGTTGGACTGAAAGTTGGGTTGGAAGTTGGATTGGAAGTTGGGTTGGAAGCTGGGTTGGAAGTTGGTTTGGAAGTTGGGTTATAACTTGGGTTGGAAGTTGGGTTGGAAGTTGAGATGGAAGTTGGGATGGAAGTTGGATTGGTAGTTGGGCTGGAAGTTGGATTGGAGGTTGGGTGGAAGTTGGGTTTGAAGATGGGTAGGAAGCTTGGTTGAAATTTGGGTTGGAGCTGGACTGGATGATGGGTGGAAAGTTTGGTTGGAAATTGGGTTGAAAGTTGGGTTGGACGCTATGTTGGAAGTTGGGTGGGAGGTGGGGTTGGAAGTCGTGTTGGAAGTTGGGTTGGAAGTTGGGTTGAAAGTTGTGATAAAATTTGGGTTGGAAGTTGCGTTGGAAGTTGGGTTGGATGTTGGATTGGATGTTGGTTTGCAAATTGGATTGGAAGCAGGGTTAAAAGTTGGGTTGGATGCTGGGTTAGATGCTGGGATAAACATTGGGTTGAAAGTTTAGCTGAAAAAAGGGCTGGGAGTTGGGTTGGAAGCTGGGTTGGAATCCGAGATGAGAGTTGGGTTGGAAGTTGGGTTGGAAATTGGGCTGGAAGGTGGGTTGGATGTTGGGCTGGATGTTGGAACAGAAGTTGGATTGGACGTTATGTTGGAATTTGGGCTGGAAGTTGGGCTGGAAGCTGATTTGGAAGCTGGGTTGGACGTTGGGGTGGAATTTGGGAAGATGTTGGGTTGGAAATTGGGCTGAAAGGTGGGTTGGAAGCTGCGTTGGATGCTAGGTTGGATGTTGGGTAGGAATTTGGGTTGGAAGTTGGGTTGGAAGTTGGGTTGGAAGTTGGGTTGGAAGATGGGTTGGAAGTTGAGTAGGAAGTTGGGTTGGAAGTTGGGTTGGAAGTTGGGCTGGAAGTTGGGATGGAAGTTGGGTTTGAAGTTGGGTTGGACGATGGATTGAAAATTGGATTGGTAGTTGGGTTGGAAGTTGGGTTGGAAGTTGGGATGGAAGTTGGGATGGACGTTGGATTCGAAATTGGGTTGGAAGTTAAGTTGAAAGGTGGGTCAGAAATTGGATTAGAATTTATGTTAGAAGTCAGGTTAGAAGTTGGGTTGGAAGTTGGGATGGTAGTTGGGATGGAAATTGGGTTGATAGTTGGGTTGAAAGTTGGATTGGAAGTCGAGCTGGAGGTTGGGTTGGATGTTGGGTTGAGAGTTGGGTTGGAGGCTGAGTTGGATGCTGGGTTGGAAGTTGGCTTGGAAGTTGGGTTGAAAATTGCATTGAAAGTTGGGTTAGAAGTTGGGTTGGAATTTGGATTGGAAGTTGGGTTGGAAATTGGGTTGGAAGTTGGGTTGGAAGCTGGGTTGGAAGTTGGGTTGGAAGTTGGATTGGAAGTTGGGTTGGAAGTTGGGTTGGAAGTTGGGTGGGAAGTTAGGTGGGAAGTTGGGTTTGAAGTTCGGCTGGAAGTTTATTTGGAAGTTGCGATGGAAGTTGGGATGGAAGTTGGGTTTGAAGTTAAATTGGAAGTTTGGTTGGAAGCTGGATTGGAAGTTGGTTTGGAATTTGGGTTAGCAGTTGGGTTGGAATTTGGGTTGGAAGTTGGGTTGGACGTTGGGTTGAAAGTTGGGTTGGAAGTTGGGTTGGAAGTTGGGTGGGAGGTGAGGTTGGAAGTTGGGCTGGAAGTTGGGTTGGAAGTTTAGTTGGATGTTGGGATGGAAGTTGGGTTTGAAGTTGGGTTGGAATTTGGGTTGGATGCTCGATTGGAAAATGAGTTGGATGTTGGGTTGGAAGTAGGGTTGAATGTAGGGTTGGATGCTGGGTTGGATGCTGGGTTGAAAGTTGGGTTGGAAGTTAAATTGAAAGTTGGGTTGGAACTTGGGTTGGAAGTTGTGTTGGAAGTTGAGTTAGAAGTTGGGATGGAAGTTGGAATGGAAGTTGGGTTGGAAGTTGGGTTGGAGGTTGAGACGAAACCTGGGTTGGAAATTGGATTGGAAGTTGGTTTCAAAGTTGGGTAGGAAGGTGCGTTAGAAGCTGGGTTGAAGGTTGGGTTTGACGTTGGGTTGGAAGTTGGGTTGGAAGTTGGGTTGGAAGTTGGGTTGGAAGTTCGGTTGGATGATGGGAGGGAAGTTGGGATGGAAGTGGGTTTTGAAGTTGAAATGGAAGTTGGGTTGGAAGTTGGGTTGGAAGTTGGGTTAGAAGCTGGGTTGACCGTTGGGTTGGAAGGTTAGTTGGAAGTTGGGTTCAAAGTTGAGTTGGATGTTGGGTTGGAAGCTGGGTTGCACGTTGGTTGGAACTTGGGCTGGAACTTGGGTTGGAAGTTGGGTTGGAAGTTGACTTGGATGTTGGGTTCGAAGTTGGGTAGGAAGCTAGGTTAGAAGTTTGATAGGAAGTTGGGTTGAAAGTTTGGATGGAATCTGGACTGGAAGTTGGGTTGGATGTTTGGTTGGAAGTTGGGTTGAAAGTTGCGTTGGAAGCTGGGATTGATGCCGGGTTGGAAGTTGGATTGGAGGTTGGGTTTGAAGTTGGGTTGGAAGTTTGGCTGAAAGTTGGGTTGGAAATTGAGTTGGAAGTTGGGATGGAAGTTGAGATGGGGGCTGGGATGGAAATTAGGTTGGAAGTTGGGTTGGAATTTGGGTTGAAAGTTGGACTATAAAATGGGTTGGATGGTGGGTTGGAAGTTGGGTTGGAGATTGGATTGGAAGCTGGGTTGGAAGTTGGGTTGGAAGTTGGGAAGGAAGTTGGCCAGGAAGTTGGGCTGGAAGATACGTTGGAAGTTGGGTTGGAGGTTGGGTTGGAAGTTGGGTAGAAAGTTGGGTTAGAAGTTGGATCTGAAGTTGGGTTGAAAGTTGAGATGGAATATGGGTTGGAAGTTGGGTTGGAAGTTGGGTTGGAAGTTGGATGGAAATTGGGTTGGAAGTTGGGTTGGAAGTTGGGTTAGAAGTTGGGTTGGAAGTTGGGTTGGCCGTTTGGATGGAAGTTGGGATGGAAGTTGGGTTGTAAGTTCGTTCAGTAGTTGGGTTGGAAGTTGTGTTCAAAGTTGGACTGGAAGTTGGGTTGGTAGTGGGGTCGGACGCTGGGTTGGAAGTTGTGTTAAGAGTTGGGTTGGAAGTTGGGTTGGATGTTGGGTTGGAAGTTGGGGTGGAAGTTGGGATGGAAATTGGGTTGGATGTTGGATGGGAAATTGGGTTGGAACTTGGGTTGGAAATTGGGTTGGAAGTTTGGCTGGAAGCTGGGTTGGAAGTTGGGATGGAAGTTGGGATGGAAGTTGGGATGGAAGTTGGGCTGGAAACGGGGTAAGCAGCTGGGTTGGAAGCTGGATTGGAAGTTGGGTTGGAAGTTGGGTTGAAAGTTGGGTTGGAAGTTGGGTTGGATGTTGGGTTTGAAGTTGGGTTAGAAGTTTTGTTGGATGTTGGGATGTAAGTTGGGATGGAAGTTGGGTTTGAAGTTAGGATGGAAGTTGGGATGGAAGTTGGATTGGAAGTTGGGTTGGACGTTGGGTCGCAAGTTGAGTTGGACGTTGGGTTGGACGTTGAGCTGGAAGTTGAGATGGGAGATGGGTTGAAAGTTGCGTAGGAACTTGGGTTGAAAATTGGGCTGGAAGCTGGGTTGGATGCCAGGTTGGAAGTTGGGTTGGAAGTTGGGTCAAAAGTTGAAATGGAAGTTGGGTTGGAAGTTGGGTTGGAACTTGGGCTGGAAGGTGGGTTGGAACTTGGGTTGGAAGATGGGTTGGATTTTGGAATGGAAGTTGGGATGGACATTGGGTTGAAAGTTGCGTTGGAAGTTGGGTTGGAAGCTTGGCTAGATGCTAGGTTGGAAGTTGAGATGGAAGTTGGGGTTGTAGTTGAAATGTAAGTTGGGTTGGAAGTTGGGTTGGAAGTTGGGTCGACCATTGGGTTGGAAGGTTAGTAGGAAGTTTGGTTCAAACTTGTGTTGGAAGTTTGGCTGGAAGTAAGGTTGGACGTTGGATGGAAGTTGGGTTGGAAGTTGGGATGGAGGTGGGATGGAAGTTAGATTGGAAGTTGGGTTTGAAGTTGGGTTGAAAGTTGGGTTGGAACTTGGGTTGGAAGATGGGTTGGAAGTTGGGTTGAAAGTTGGGTTGGAAGTTGGGTTGAAAGTTGGATTGAAAGTTGGGTTGAAAGTTGGATTGGAAGTTGGGTTGGAAGTTGGGTTTGAAGTTGGTTTGGAAGTTGGGTTAGAAGTTGGGTTGGAAGTTGGGTTGGAAGTTCAGATGGAAGTTGGGATGGAAGTTGGGTTTGAAGTCGGGTTGGAAGTTTGATTGGAGGTTGGGTTGGAAGTTGGGTTTGAATTTGGGTTGGAAGTTGGGTTGAAATTTGAGTTGGACCTGGATTGGAGGCTGGGTTGAAAGTTTGATTGGGAGTTTGGTTGGAAGTTGGGTTGAAAAGTGGGTTGGTCGTTGGCCTGGAAGTTGGGAGGGAGGTCGGCTGGATAGTCGGGGTGGAAGTTCGGTTGGAAGTTCGGTTGGAAGTTCGGTTGGAAGTTGGGATAAAAATTGGGTTGGAAGTTACGTTGGAGGCTGGGTTGGATGTTGGATTGGATGTTGGGTTGGAAATTGGGTTGGAAGTAGGGTTAAATGTTGGGTTGGATGGTGGGTTGGATGCTGGGTTGAAAATTGGGTTGGAAGTTAAGTTGGAAGTTAGGTTGGGAGTTGGGTTGGAAGTTGGGTTGAAGTTGGGTTGGAAGCTCGGTTGGAATTTGAGATGAGAGTTGCGTTGGAAGTTGGGTTGGAAATTGGGTTGGAAGGTGGGTTGGAAGTTGGGCTGGAAGTTGGATCGGAAGTTGGATTTGACGTTATGTTGGAAGTTGGGTTGGAAGTTGGGCTGCAGGCTGATTTGAAAGTTCGGTTGGACGTCGGGAATGAATTTGGGATGGATGTTGGGTTGGAAGTTGGGTTGAAAGTTGGGTTGGAAGCTGAGTTGGATGCTGGGTTTGAAGTTGGGTAGGAATTTGGGTTGGAAGTTGAGTTGGAAGTTGGGTTGGAAGTTGGGCTGGAATTTGGGTTGGAAGTTGGGTAAGAAGTTGGATTGGAAGTTGGTTGAAGTTGGGTTGGAAGTTGGATTGGAAGTTGGGTTGGAAGTTGGGTTGGAAGTTGGGCTGGAAGTTGGGTTGAAAATTGGGTTGGAAGTTGGGTTGGAAGTTTGGTTGGAAGTTGGGATGGAAATTGGGATGGACGTTGGGTTGGAAATTGGGTTGGAAGTAGAGTTCGATGTTGGGTTAGAATTTGGGTTAGAAGTTGGTTGGAAGTTAGGTTGGAAGTTGGGATGTAAGTTGGGTTGGAAGTTGGCTTGAAAGTTGGATTGGAAGTTGAACTGGAGGTTGGGTTGAATATTGGTTTGAGATTTTGGTTGGAAGCTGAGTTGGATGGTGGGTTGGAAGTTGGATTGGAAGTTGGGTTGAAATTTTCCGTTGATAGTTGGGTTGGAAGTTGGGTTGGAATTTTGATTGGAAGTTGGGTTGGAAGTTGGGTTGGAAGTTGGGATGGAAGTTGGGATGAAAGTTGGCTTGGAAGTTGGGTTGGAAGTTGGGTTGAAAGTTGGGTTGGAAGTTGGGTTGGAAGTTGGGTTGGAAGTTGGGTTGGAAGTTGGGTTGGAAGTTGGGTTGGAAGTTAGGTTGGAAGCTGGGTTTGAAGTTGGGTTGGAAGTTGGGATGGAAGTTGGGATGGAAGTTGGGATGGAAGTTGGGTTTGAAGTTGGATTGGAAGTTCGGTTGGAAGCTGGGTTGGAAGTTGGTTTGGAAGTTTGGTTAGTAGTTGGGTTGGAAGTTGGGTTGGACGTTGGGTTTAAAGTTGGGTTGGAAGTGCGGTTGGAAGTTGGGTGGGAGGTGAGGTTGGAAGTTGGGTTGGAAGTTTGGTTGGATGTTGGGATGGAAGTTGGGATCGAAGTTGGGTTGAAATTTGGGTTGGATGTTGGATTGGAAGCTGAGTTGGATATTGGGTGGGAAGTAGGGTTGAAAGTTGGGTTGGATGCTATGTTGGATGCTGGGTTGAGAGTTAGGTTGGAAGTTAAATTGGAAGTTGGGTTGGAAGTTGGTTTGGAAGTTTTCTTGGAAGCTGGGTTGAAGTTGGGTTGGAAGCTGGGTTGGAAGTCGGGATGAGAGTTGGTTGGACGTTGGGTTTGAAGTTGAGTTGGAAGGTGGGTTGGAAGTTGAGTTGGAAGTTGGATTGAAAGTTGGGTTGGACGTTTTGTTGGAAGTTGGGTTGGAAGTTGGGCTGGAAACTGGGTTGGAAGTTGGGTTGGACATTGGGATGGAAATTGGGATGGAAGTTGGGATGAAAGTTGGGATGGAAGTTGGGTTGCAAGTTGTGTTGGAAATTGGGTTGGAATCTGGGATGGAAGTTTGGATGGAAGTTGGGATGGAAGTTGGGATGGAAGTTGGGTTTGAAGTTAGGTTGGAAGTTGGGTTGGCAGTTTGGTTGGAAGTTGGGTTGGAAGTTGGGTTGGAAGTTGGGTAAGAAGTTGGATTGGAAGTTGGGTTGGAAGTTGGGTTGAAAGTTGGGTTGGAAGCTGGATAACATGCTGGGTTGGAAGTTGGTTAGGAATTTGGGTTGGAAGTTGGGTTGGAAGCTGGGTTGGAAGTTGGGTTGGAAGATGGGTTGGAAATTGGGTTGGACGTTGGGATGGAAGTTGGGATGAAATTTGGGATGGACTTTGGGTAGGAAGCTGGGTTAGAAGTTGGGTTGGAATTTGGGATGGATGTTGGGATGGAAGTTGGGTTGGAAGTTGGGTTGAAATTTGGGTGAGAGGTGGGGCTGGAAGTTGGGTTGGAAGTTAGGTTGGAAGTTGGGTTGGAAGTTAGGTTGGAAGTTGGGTTGGAAGTTGGGTT
>SZWC01005801.1:0-35960 GCA_023375785.1 Penium margaritaceum | reverse complement strand
TCATGTTGTCATCATTGAGTGCTGTTGGCTTCTTTTGCGGCACCCCAATCTCCTTGAGCAATCGCCGCAGCCATAGTGCCTCCTGTGTGGCTTCCGCAAGCGCAATATACCACGCCTCAGTGCTGGATAGAGCCACACTGTCCTGCTTCCGGCTTGGCCAAGACACCGCTGCACCACCAAGCACAAAAACATAGCCTAATGTTGACTTGCGGTCATCAACATGACCTGCCCAGTCAGCATCAGAGTAGCCAACCAGCTTGAGATAGTCAGTCCGCGCTCCCCCTCCAAACACAAATCGCGAATGTGTCGTTGCCTTCAAGTAGCGGAGGATTCTCTTCACCGCTTGCCAATGTAGCGACCCCGGATTAGCAATATAGCGGCTCACTTGTCCTTCAGCAAAGGCAAGGTCAGGCCGCGTCGCCACCTTGGCATGCATTATGCTGCCAACTGTTGACTTGTATGGTACTCCAGCCATCTCCGCCTTCTCGTCCTCCGTGCTCGGGCCCATGCTCGAGCTCAACTCACATGTCGTTGTCATAGGTGTGCCAATGGGACTACACTCCTCCATGTTGTAGCGGCAGAGCACCTCCTACACATATTTTTCTTGACCCATCTCCAGCGTGCGTGCTATGCGGTCCCTCTTGATGGCGATGCCAAGGTAGTACTCAAGCTCGCCCATGTCTGTCATCTTGAACCGGCCGCCAAGTTGTAGCTTCAGGCTCTTGAGCTCCCCCTCATCCGAAGACACAAGGATGAGGTCATCCACGTAGAGGATGACAATTTGGTGGAGTCCTGGCTGGTTACGCATGTACACGTTGTGATCGGCCTCGCAGCGCTTGAAGCCAAGCTCATCCATGAATCTATCCATCTTGAGGTACCACATAAGCGGAGCTTGCTTCAGTCTATAGAGCGCCCTGCGAAGCCGGTACACCCTCCCTTGCGGCGCATCCACCCCCCCTGGCACCTCCATGTAGACTTCCTTGTACAGGTTGCCATTGAGGAACGCGGTTTTCACGTCCATTTGGTGGATTTCGTAGTCGCGTGCCGCTGCCACCGAGAGGATAGTACGGATGGAGGCAAACTTGGCAACTGGTCCAAAGGTCTCGTCGTAGTGCTCCCCTTTTCTCTGGGCATATCCTTTTGCCACCAGTTGCGCCTTGTACCGCTCCACCTTCCCCTCCTTTGTGAGCTTCTTCCAGAAGATCCACTTGGAGCCGATGATTTTCTCGCCCTCCGGCCGGTCAACCTGCTCCCAAGTGCCGTTCTCCTAATGGGAGGCAAGCTCAGATTTTATTGCTCCCTCCCACTCAGCCCCATCCTTCCGCTGCAGTGCCTCCTTTACATATTGTGGCTCCTCTTGCGTGAAGAAGGCTTGTGCAAACCCAGTCCAAATGCCCTTGTTGGCATCATACCTTTTTGTCCTTCTTTGCACACGGTTACTCGTGCAGGAGTCTTGAGGCGGTTGTTGTTGTTGTTGTCCCCTTTTCACGCCATCCTCTCCAAGCGCCTGCTCCCCCTCTCTCGGAGACCTTGGAGACATCTGTTGACTCCCCACCTCAACGTCCATCTCCGGTGCTTCAGATTCCTTATCCGAACTGGCCGGAATAAAGTCTGCCGCTCGCCCATCCCTCGGGCGATACTCTCCGGTTGGTGGTGATGCAAGGATGTCACCCTCATTCATGTCCTCCGACGTCTCTCCCTCAAGGAGTGGCATCCACTCCCCCCTATTGGAGAGACCTGCATCCTTGTCTGTCCAACGGCTTTTCTCGTCGAACGTGACGTCGCGACTCCGCACAATCTGCTGCCTCCTTGGGTCAAAGAGCCGGTACGCCTTGCTTCAGCTCTCATATCCAAGGAAAATACACCGGCGGGTGCGCGGGTCCAGCTTGCTCCGTCCTTCACGTGCCTGGACCATTGCATGTGCAACACAACCATACGTGCGGATGTGACCGACCGCCGGCTTCCTCTCGCTCCACACCTCTTGTGGCGTCTTCCACGCATTGCTCTCATTGTCCTTCAGCGGCTTGGTCGGCATGAGATTCATGATGTACGCTGCTGTCCTTGCCGCCTCTGCCCAATACCATTGTGTAAGGCCGGCGTCGCTCAACATGGACCGCACCATGTTAAGGATTGTGCGATTCGCCCTCTCTGCGACGCCATTCTGTTGTGGGGAGTGTGGAGTTGTTTTCTGCCACTCACTGCCCTTGCTCTTCATCCACCCAAGGCACCCCGCATATTCACCGCCGTTGTCACTCCGGAACACCTTTACCTTCAACTCTGTTTGCCGCTCTACATCAGCCACAAACTCTTGCATGCACGCAAGGACCTCACTCTTCCGCTTCATTGGGTAGAGGTAGAGTTTCCGGCTGTGGTCATCGATGAAGGTGAGGAAGTAGCGAGCTCCGCCGATGGAGCTCTCAAGTGGTCCACACACATCTGTGTGTACCACGGCCATTTTTGCCGATGCACGTGTCCCCTTGGTGACNTTGTCCTTCAGCGGCTTGGTCGGCATGAGATTCATGATGTACGCTGCTGTCCTTGCCGCCTCCGCCCAATACCGTTGTGTAAGGCCGGCGTCGCTCAACATGGATCGCACCATGTTAAGGATTGTGCGATTTGCTCTCTCTGCGACACCATTCTGTTGTGGGGAGTGTGGAGTTGTTTTCTGCCACTCAATCCCCTTGCTCTTCATCCACCCAAGGCACCCCGCATATTCACCGCCGTTGTCACTCCGGAACACCTTTACCTTCAACTCTGTTTGCCGCTCTACATCAGCCACAAACTCTTGCATGCACGCAAGGACCTCACTCTTCCGCTTCATTGGGTAGAGGTAGAGTTTCCGGCTGTGGTCATCGATGAAGGTGAGGAAGTAGCGAGCTCCGCCGATGGAGCTCTCAAGTGGTCCACACACATCTGTGTGTACCACGGCCATTTTTGCCGATGCACGTGTCCCCTTGGTGACAAACGGCTGCCGAGTTGATTTGCCAATGATGTATGGCTCACACATGATCTCCTTGGTTCCATCAAGGCCGCTGGTTTTGAGACCTCGCACCACTTCCCTCTCATCCATCTCCTTCACTGCCGATGAAGAAATGTGGCAGAGTCGGCGGTGCCATAGGTCCAGGTCTCCTCCGTCCTTTGTTGCAAGATTGGCGGCGTTGGACCCCACCCGGCTGCTGAGGATCTTCACGCGTAGCAAGTACAAGTCCTCCCCCCTCTTGGCACGCGCAATGACCTCACCTTTGCCCTCTTTGCGGATGACGGCCTCCTTCTTTGTGAAGAGCACCTCAAGTCCCTTGTCGGCAAGGCGGCTGACGGAGAGCAAGTTTGCCCCAAAGTTGGGCATATGCAGTACATCGTAGATTGTGCTCGTGACAGGTTTGCCATCCATAACTGACTCAATGCGGACGTTACCCTCACCGGTGGCCACCTCTGTTTTTCCATTGGCCACCGTCATGCGTCTCTCTGAGGCGCCGTAGGTGATAAATGCCGCCCTGTTGCATTGCGTGTGGCGGCCTGATCCGGAGTCGATGACGGAAACTCTNCGGAAGGCCAGCCACCAAGGACTGTGATCATGGGACTCCAACTATATGGCAAGGCATGAAGGAGGATCATAGCTTGCAACTGAGAGTCTACCTCCCAACCCTTGGCTACACACTCCGCTGCTAGGGACTAAATCTGCTGCATGATCTCCATGATGTTTTCGCCTTTGTTTGCTCGGAGGGTGACGAGCCGTTTGAAGATAAAGAGCTGATTGGCAAGGTTGCTTGAATGGTAGATGGAGCAGGGTTTTGACCATGCGTCCGTGGCCAGGGTGCATCCTTGGATGTGCCCAAGTTGTGGTAGGCATAACGCGGACACAAGGAGCGCCAATGCCGTTTTGTTGCGCTTCTTGTATGCATCCTTCACCTCAGCTGTTGCATTATCCGGCGGAGCTGTCTCATCAGCTTTTACGAGCTCAAGCAATCCCTTGTCATAAAGGAAGAACAAAAACTGCCACCTCAACAAGGCAAAGCATGTCCCATCAAACTTAAGGACAGCGCGGCTGCTCTCTTGCTTGCTGGTTGCCATGTCTTGCTGTTGGAAGCGTGAAATCAAGCTGGCTTTGAACCCCTTGGAGGCGTGGGCCCATAACCCTTTGTTGGCCTAAGGGTGAGTGTGCATCCCGGAGGGTCCATAGTAGTGAATGTTTCACAGCACCAACTGTTTTTTGGAGAGACTGAAACTGTGGAGGCAAATGGTTCAAAGGATGGCAAAATCTGGTCAGAGAGTATGGCAATAGTTTTAGCATCAATTGACTGGGAATGAACACTTGATCAAGGCTCACAATAAGTGGCTTTTTATAGCCAATGATATAAGCTTTCTAGAACACCAAAGCATGCCAGATTTGGAGCTTCCTAGTAGGTTCTATGGCTTCTAGAGTCTCCTTGGTAGGCTGTCCTTTTCCCACCTATGATGGCATCCCTTCCCTCCTCTAGAAGCTTCTGCCCCTTCCTAGATTCCTCAGCTTGCTTCTAGTAGGAGGGAAGGTGTCCAGAAGATCAAGACACCTCTACATGCCTTGTAGGACAAGTCACCCCTTCTAGAAGGTGTGCCACCTTCCTGGACCATCATTTGGCCTTCTAGAAACTTAAAGAGGAACTCTAGAGGTTGAGCTAGCTTCCTGGCATCTATTTTCCACCTCCGTTGAGGCAGGGCATAACTTCATCTTGTGGGACTTGAACCCGAGCCCCTGCCTCTAGAGGTGGACACCATGAACCACTAAGCCACTAAGGCTTGTCTTTTTGGTGTTCCTTTTTGGAGTCACTCGTGCCATGGTGAGGAGCATCATTCCAACAGGAAGTTGGGCTGGAAGTTGGGTTGGAAGTTGGGTTGGAAGTTGGATTGGAAGCTGGGTTGGAAGTTTGGTTGGAAGTTGGGTTGGAAGTTGGGAGGAAAGTTGGGTTGGAAGTTGGAAGGAAGATTGGGTTGGAAATTGGATTTGAAGCTGGGTTGGAAGTTGGGTTGGAAGTTTGGTTGGAAGTTGGGTTGGAAGTTGGGAGGAAAGTTGGGTTGGAAGTTGGAAGGAAGATTGGGTTGGAAATTGGATTTGAAGCTGGGTTGGAAGTTGGGTTGGAAGTTGGGTTGGAAGTTGGATTGGAAGCTGGGTTGGAAGTTGGGTTGGAAGTTGGGTCAGAAGTTGGGTTGGAAATTGAGTTGGAATTTGGGTTGGAAGTTGGGTTGGAAGATCGGTTGGAAGTTGGGGTGGAAGTTGGGTTGGAAGTTGGGTTGGAAGTTGGGTTGGAAATTGGGTTGGAAGTTGGATTGGAAGCTGGGTTGGAAGTTGGGTTGGAAATTGGGTTGGAAGTTGGATTGGAAGCTGGGTTGGAAGTTGGGTTGGAAATTGGGTTGGAAGTTGGATTGGAAGCTGGGTTGGAAGTTGGGTTGGAAATTGGGTTGGAAGTTGGATTGGAAGCTGGGTTGGAAGTTGGGTTGGAAATTGGGTTGGAAGTTGGATTGGAAGCTGGGTTGGAAGTTGGGTTGGAAATTGGGTTGGAAGTTGGATTGGAAGCTGGGTTGGAAGTTGGGTTGGAAATTGGGTTGGAAGTTGGATTGGAAGCTGGGTTGGAAGTTGGGTTGGAAATTGGGTTGGAAGTTGGATTGGAAGCTGGGTTGGAAGTTGGGTTGGAAATTGGGTTGGAAGTTGGATTGGAAGCTGGGTTGGAAGTTGGGTTGGAAATTGGGTTGGAAGTTGGATTGGAAGCTGGGTTGGAAGTTGGGTTGGAAATTGGGTTGGAAGTTGGATTGGAAGCTGGGTTGGAAGTTGGGTTGGAAATTGGGTTGGAAGTTGGATTGGAAGCTGGGTTGGAAGTTGGGTTGGAAATTGGGTTGGAAGTTGGATTGGAAGCTGGGTTGGAAGTTGGGTTGGAAATTGGGTTGGAAGTTGGATTGGAAGCTGGGTTGGAAGTTGGGTTGGAAATTGGGTTGGAAGTTGGATTGGAAGCTGGGTTGGAAGTTGGGTTGGAAATTGGGTTGGAAGTTGGATTGGAAGCTGGGTTGGAAGTTGGGTTGGAAATTGGGTTGGAAGTTGGATTGGAAGCTGGGTTGGAAGTTGGGTTGGAAATTGGGTTGGAAGTTGGATTGGAAGCTGGGTTGGAAGTTGGGTTGGAAATTGGGTTGGAAGTTGGATTGGAAGCTGGGTTGGAAGTTGGGTTGGAAGTTGGGTCAGAAGTTGGGTTGGAAATTGAGTTGGAATTTGGGTTGGAAGTTGGGTTGGAAGATCGGTTGGAAGTTGGGGTGGACGTTGGGTTGGAAGTTGGGTTGGAAGTTGGGCTGGAAATTGAGTTGGAAGTTGGGTTGGAAGTTTGGTTGGAAGTTGGGATGGACATTAGGATGGAAGTTGGTTTGGATGTTGGGTTGGAAGTTGGGATGGAAGTTGGATTGGAAGTTGGGTTAGAACTTAGGTTGAAAGATGGGTTTGAAGTTTGGTTGGAAGTTGGGATGGATGTTGGGATGGTAGTTGGGATGGAAGTTGGGTTTGAAGTTGGGTTGGAAGTTGGGTAGGTAGTTGGGTTGGAAGTTGGGTTGGTAGTTGGGTTGGAATTTGGATTGGAACTTGGGTTGGAAGTTGGGTTGTAAGTTGGGTTGGAAGTTGCGTTGGAAGTTCGGTGGGAGGTGGGGTTGGAAGTAAGGTTGGAAGTTCGGTTGGTAGCAGGGATAGAAGGTGGGTTGGAAGTTGGTTAGAAGCTGGGTTGGATGTTGGATTGGAAGTTGGGTTGGAAGTTGGTCTGGAAGTAGGGTTGAAAGTTGTCTTGAATGCTGGGTTGGATGATGGGTTGAAATTTGGGTTGGAGGTTGGGTTGGAAGTTAGGTTGTAAGTTGGGTTGGATGTAGGGTTGGAAGTTGGGTTGGAAGTTGGATTGGAAGTTGGGTTGGACGTTATGTTGGAAGTTAAGTTGAAAGTTGGATTGGGAGTTGGGTTTTAAGTTGGGGTGGAAGCTACGTTGGATGCTGGGTTTGTAGTTGGGTAGGAATTTGGGTTGGAAGTTGGGTTGGATGTTGGGTTGGAAGTTGGGTTGGAATTTGGGTTGGAAGTTGGGTTGTAAGTTAGGAGGAAAGTTGGTTTGGACATTGGGAGGAAAACTGGGTTGGAAGTTGGATTGGAAGTTGGGTTGGAAGTTTTGTTGGAAGTTGGGTTGGAAGTTTCATTGGAAGCTGGGTTGGTAGTTGGGTGGGAAGTTGGGTGGGATGTTGGGTTGGAACTTGAGTTGGAAGTTGGGTTGGAAGTTAGGTTGGAAGTTGGGTTGGAAGTTGGGGCGCAAGGTGGGTTGGAACTTGGGTTGGAAGCTGGGTTGGAAATTGGGTTGGAAGCTGGGTTGGAAGTTTGGTTGGCAGTTGGGATGGAACTTGGGATGGACGTTGGGTTGGAAGTTGGGTTGGAAGTTGGGTTGGAAGTTATGTTAGAAACTGTGTTACAAGTTGAATTGGAAGTTGGGATAGAAGTTGGGATGGAAATTGGATTGGAAGTTGGGTTGGAAGTTGGATTGGAAGTTTGGTCGGAGGTTGAGCTGGAAGTTGGGTTGAAAGTTGGATTGGAAGCTGGGTTGGATGCTGGGTTGGAAGTTGGGTTGAAAATTGGGTTGGGAGTTGGGTTGGATGTTGGGTTAGAAGTTGGATTTGAAGTTGGGTTGAAAGTTGGATTGGAAGTTGGGTTGGAAGTTGGGTAGGAAGTTGGGTTGGAAGTTAGGCTGGAACTTGGGTTTGAAGTTCGGTTGGAAGGTAGGATGGAATTTGGGATGGAAGTCGAAATGGAAGTTGGGTTGGAAGTTGGGTTGGAAGTAGGGTTGGAAGTTGTGTTGAAAATTGGGTTGGAAGTTGGGTTGGATGCTCGGTTGGAAGTTGGGTAGGAATTTGGGTTTGAAGCTGGGTTGGAAGTAAGGCTTGAAGTTGGGGTGGAAGCTGGGTTTGAAGTTGGGATGGAATCTGGGATAATAGTTGAGTTGAAAGGTTGGTGGGAAGTTGGGCTGGAATTGGGGTTGGAAGTTGGGTTAGAAGTTGGAATGGAAGTAGGGCTGGAAGTTGGGTTAAATGTTCAGCTGGAATTTGGGTTGGAAGTTGGGTTGGAAGTTGGGTTGGAAGTTGGGATGGAAGATGGGATGGAAGTTGAGTTGGAAGTTGGGTTGGAAGTTGGGTTGGAAGCTGGATTGGAAGTTAAGTTGCAAGTTGGCTTGGAAGTTAGGTTGGAAGCTGCGATGGAAATTGGGATGGAAGATAAGTTGGAAGCTAGGCTGGAAGTTGGGTTGGAACTTGGGACGGAAGTTGGGACAAAGGATGGATTGGAAGTTGGGTTTAAATCAGGGTTGGGAGTTGTGTTTGAAGTTGGGATGGAAGATGGGATGGCAGTTAAGTTGTAAGTTTGTTTGCAATTTGGGTTGGAATCTGGGTTGGGAGTTGGGTTGAAGGTTGGGTTGGAAGTTGGGTTTGAAGTTGGGTTGAAAGTTGGATTGAACGTTGGGTTGGAAGTTGGGTTTGAAGTTTTGCTGGCAGTTGGGTTGGAAGTTGGATTGGAAGTTGGGTTGAAAGTTAGGTTGGAAGTTGGGTTGGAAGTTGGGTTTGAAGTTTGGTTGGAAGTTGGGTTTGAAGTTCTGTTGAAAGTTGGGGTGGAACCTTTGATGAAAGCTGGGATGGAAGTTGGGTTGGAAGTTGTGTTGGATGCTCCGTTGGAAGTTGGGCTGGAATTTGGGTTGGAAGCTGGGTTGGTAGTTGGGCTGAAAATAGGGTTGGAAGTTGGGTTGGAAGTTGGCTCGAAAGTTGGGTTGGAAGCTGGGTTGGATGCTGGGTCGGAAGTTGGGTGGGAATTGGGGTTGGACATTGGGTTGGAAGTTGGTTTGGAAGTTGGATTGGAAGTTGGGTTTGAAGTGGGGATGGAAACTAGGATGATAGTTGTGTTGGAAGTTTGGTTGGAAGTTGCATTGGAATTTGGGTTGGAGTTTTGGTTAGAAGTTGGATTGGAAGTTGGGTTGGAATTTTGGGTTAAATGTTGGACTGGAAGTTGGGTTGGAAGTTTGGTTGGGAGTTGGGTGGGAATATGGGATGGAAGTTGGGATGGAAGTTGGGTTGGAAGTTGGGTTGGAAGTTGGGTTGGAAGTTGGATTGGAAGTTGGGATGGAATTTGGGACGAAAGTTGGATTGCAAGTTGGGTTGGAAGCTGGGTTGGAAGTTGGGATGGAAGTTGGGATGAAGGCTGGGTTGGAAGTTAGGTTGGAAGCTGGGTTGGAAGTTGGGTTGGAAGTTGGGATGGAAGTTGTGATGGAATGTAAGTTCGTTTGGAAGTTGGGCTGGAAGTGGGATTGGGAGGTGGGTTGAAGGTTGGGTTGGAAGTTGGGCATGAAGTTGGGTTGAAATTTGGGTTGGAACTTAAGTTGAAAGTTGGGTTAGAAGTTGGGTTGGAAGTTGGCTCGGAAGCTGGGTTGGAAGTTGTGTTGGGAGTTGGGTTGGAAACTGGGTTGGACGTTGGATTGGAAGTTGGTTTGGAAGTTCGGTTGGAAGTTGGGATGGAACTTGGGATGGACATTGGGTTGGAAGTTGGGTTGGAAAGTGGGTTGAACTTTGGTTGGAATTTGAGTTGGAAGTTGGATTGGATGTTGGGTTGGAAGTTGGGATGGAAGTTGGGATGTAAGTTGGGTTGGAAGTTGGGTTGGAAGTTGGGTTGGAAAGTGGGTTGAACTTTGGTTGGAATTTGAGTTGGAAGTTGGATTGGATGTTGGGTTGGAAGTTGGGATGGAAGTTGGGATGTAAGTTGGGTTGGAAGTTGGGTTGGAAGTTGGGTTGGAAGTTGGATCGAAAGTTGGGTTGGAAGTTGGGTTGAAAGTTGGGTTGAAAAGTTTGGATGAAAGTTGGGTTAGAAGGTGGGTTGGAAGCTGGGTTTGAAGTTGTGTTGGAAGATGGGTTGGAAGTCGGGTTGGAAGTTGGGTTGGAAGTTGGCTTGGATGTTGGGATGTAAGTTGGGATGGAAGTTGGATTTGAAGTTAGGATGGAAGTTGCGATGGAAGTTGGGTTGGAAGTTGGGTTGGACGTTGGGTCTGAAGTTCGGTTGGACAGTGGGTTGGACGTTGGGTTGGAAGTTGAGGTGGAAGATGGGTTGAAAGTTGGGTTGGAAGCTGGGTTGGATGCTGGTTTGGAAGTTGGGTTGGAAGTTGTGTTGGCGGTTGGTTTGGATGTTGGTTTGGAAGTTGGGTTGCAAGTTGGGTTGGAAAATGGGATGGAAACTGGGTTGGAAGTTGGGTTTGAAGTTGGGTTGAAGGCTGGGTTGGATGTTTTGCTGAAAGTTGGGTTGGAACTTAGGTTGGAAGTTGGGTTGGTTGTTGGGTTAAAAGTTGTGTTGGAAGCTGGTTTGGAAGTTGGGTTGGAACTTGGGTGGGAAGTTGGGTCGGGATTTGGGTTGGAAGTTGGAATGGAAGTTGGGATGGTAGTTGGGTCGGAATCTTGGTTGGAAGTTGGGTTGGGATTTGGGTTGGTAGTTGGGATGGAAGTTGGGATGGAATTTGGGATGGTAGTTGGGTTGGAATCTTGGTTGGAAGTTGGGTTGGAAGCTAGGTTGGATGTTGGGTTCATAGTTGGGTTGGAAGGTCGGTTGAAAGGTGGGTTAAAAGCTGGGATAGAAGCTGGGTTGGAAGTTGGCTTGAAGGTTGGCTTGGAAGTTGGGTTGGGAGTTGGGATGGAAGTTGGGATGGAAGTTGCGTTGAAGGTTTGTTTGGAAGTTGAGTTGGAAGTTGGGTTGGGAGTTGGGTTGAAGGTTGGGTTGGAAGTTGGGCTTGAAGTTGGGTTGAAAGTTGGATTGAAGGTTGGGCTGGAAGTTGGGTTTGAAGATGGGTTGAAAGTTGGGTTGAAAGTTTTGCTGGGAGTTGGTTTGGAAGTTGGGTTCGACATTGGGTTGGAAGTTGGATTGGAATTTCGGCTGGAAGTGGGGATGGATGTTGGGATGGAAATTGGGTTGGAAGTTGGGTTGGACATTGAGGTGAAACTTGGGTTGAAAGTTGGGTTGGAAGTTGGGTTGGAAGTTGGGTTGGAAGTAGGGATGGAAGTTGGGTTGGATGTGGGGTTGGAAATTGGGCTGGAAGTTGGGTTGGAAGTTTGGTTGGAAGTTGGGATGGAAGTTGGGTTGAAAGTTGGGTTGGAAGTTGGGTTGGAAGTTGGGTTGGAAGTTGGGTTGGAAGTAGGGATGGAAGTTGGGTTGGATGTGGGGTTGGAAATTGGGCTGGAAGTTGGGTTGGAAGTTTGGTTGAAAGTTGGGATGGAAATTGGGATGGACGTTGGGTTGGAAGTTGGGTTGGGGGTTGGGTTGGAAGTTGGGTTTTAATTTGGGTAAGGAGTTGGGTTGGAAGTTGTGTTGGAAGTTGGGAATGAAGTTGGGATGGAAGATTGGTTGGGAGTTGGGTTGGAAGTTTGAATGGAAGTTGGGTTGGAGGTTGGGTTGGAAGTTGGGTTGAATGTTGGGTTGGAAGCTGGGTTGGAAGTTTCGTTGAAAGTGGGTTGGAAGTTAGGTTGGAATTTAAATTGGAAGTTGGATTGGAAGGTGGGTTCGAAGTTGGGATGGAAGATGAGGTAAAAGTTGGGTTGGAAGTAGGGTTGGAAGTTGGGTTGGAAGTTGGGTTGGAAGTTGGATTGGAAGTTGGGTTGGAAGTTGGGTTGGAAGTTAGGTTGGAAGTTGGGTTGGAAGTTGGATTTGAAGGTCGGTTAGAAGTTGGGATGGATTTTGGGATGAATGCTGGGATGGAAGTTGGGTTGGAAGTTGGGCTGGAAGTTGGGTCAGAAGTTGGGTTGGTAGTTGGGTTGGAAGTTAGGTTGGAAGTTTGGTTGGAAGTTGCGTTGAAATTTTGGTTGGAAGCTGGGTTGGATGCTGGTTTGGAAGTTGGGTAGGAATTTGGGTTGGACGTTGGGTTGGAAGTCGGGTTGGAAGTTGGGTTGGAAGTTGGGTTTGATGTTGGGATGGAAGCTGGGATGATAGTTGGGTTGGAAGTTTGGTTGGAAATTGGGTTGGAAGTTGGGTTGGAGTTTTGGTTAGAATTTGGACTGGAAGTTGGGTTGGAAGTTGTGTTGAATGTTGGGCTGGAAGATGGGTTGGAAGTTGGGCTGGAAGTTGGGTTAAACATTGGGTTGGAAATTGGGATGGAAGTTGGGTTGGAAGTTCGATTGGGAGTTGGGTTGGAAATTGGGTTGGATGTTGGGATGGAAGTTGGTATGGAAGTTTGGTTGGAAGTTGGGATGGAAGTTGGGATGGAAATTGGGTTGGAAATTGGGTAGGAAATTGGGTTGGAACTTGGGTTGGAAGTTGGGTTGGAAGTTGGGTTGGATGGTGGGTTGGAAGTTGGGATGGAAGTTGGGATGGAAGTTGGGTTGGAAGTTGGGTTGGACGTTGGGCTGGAAGTTGGGTTGGAATCTGGGTCGGAAGTCAAGTTGTAAGTTGTGTTGGAAGTTGGGTTGGAAGTTCGATTAGACGTTGGGTTGGATTTTGGGATGTAAGTTGGGATGGAAGTTGGGTATGAAGTTAGGATGGAAGTTGCGATGAAAGTTTGGTTTGACGTTGGGTCGGAAGTTAGGTTGGATGTTGGGTTGGACGTTGGGCAGGAAGTTTAGATGGAAGATGGGTTGAAAGTTGGGTTGGAAGTTGGGTTGAAAGTTGGGTTGGAAGCTAGGTGGGATGCTGGGTTAGAAGCTGGGTTGGAGGTTGTTTTGGCAGTTGGTTTGGAAGTTGGGTTGGAAGTTGGGTTGGAAGTTGGGTTGGAAACTGGGTTGGAAATTGGGTTGGAATTTGGGTTGAATGTTGGATTGGAACTTGTGCTGGAAGTTGGGCTGGAACTTGGGTTGGACGTTGGGTTGGAAGTTGGGTTGGGATTGTGTTTGAAGTTGGTTTGGAAGTTTGGTTGGAACTTGGGTTGGAAGTTGGATTGGAATTTGGGTTGGAAGTTGGGATGGAAGCTGGGATGAAAGTTGGGTTGGAATTTGGGTTGGAAGTTGTGTTGAAAGCTGGGCTAAAAGTTGGGTTGAAATTTGGGTTGGAAGGTGGGTTGAAAGGTGGGTTGGAAGCTGAGTTAGAAGCTGGTTTGGAAGTTGGGTTGAAGGTTGGGTTATATGTTGCGTTGGAATTTGGGTTGGAAGTTAGGTTGGAAGTTGAATTCGCAGTTGGGATGGAAGTTGGGATGGAAGTTGGGTTGGAAGATGGGCTGGAGGTTGAGACGGAAGCTGGGTTGGAAGTTGGATTGGAAGTTGGATTGAAAGCTGGGTTGGAAGCTGGGTTAGAAGCTGGGTTGAAAGTTGGGTTGGAAGCTGGGTTGGAAGTTGGGTTGGAAGTTGGGTTGGAAGTTGGGTGGGATGATGGGTTGACCGTTAGGTTGGAAGGTTAGTAAGAAATTGGGCTGAAAGTTGGGTTGGAAGCTGGGTTGGAAGTTGGTTGGACGTTGGTTGGAACTTGGGTTGGAAGTTGGGTTGGAAGTTGGGTTGGAAGTTGACTTGGATGTTGGGTTGGAAGTTGGGTAGGAAGTTGGGTTACAAGGTGGATTGGAAGTTGGACTGAAAGTTGGGATGGAATGTTGGCTGGAAGTTGGGTTGGAAGTTGGGTCGGAAGTTGGGTTGCAAGCTGGGTTGAAAGTTGTGTTGGAAGGTGGGTTGGATGCGGGATTGGAAGTTGGATTATAAGTTGGGTTGGAAGTTGGGCTAGAAGTTGGGTTGGAAGTTGGGTTGGAAGTTGGGATGGAAGTTGTGATGGAGGTTGAGATGGAAGTTAGGTTGGAAGTTGGGTTGGAAGTTGGGTTGGAAGTTGGGTTGAAAGTTTGATTCAAAAATGGGTTGGATGGTGGGTTGGAAGTTGGGTTGGAAATGGGGTTGGAAGTTGGGTTGGAGGTTGGATTGGAAGTTGGGTAGGAAGTTGGGCTAGACGTTGGATTGGGTGTTGGGTTGAAAGTTGGGATGGAATCTGGGCTGGAATTTGTGTTGGAAGTTGATTTGGAAGTTGGGATGGAAATTGGGATGGAAGTTGGGTTGGGAGTTGGGTTGGAAGTTGGGTTGGAAGTTGGGTTGGAAGTTCGGATGGAAGTTGGGATGAAAGCTGGGTTGGAAGTTGGGTTGGAAGCTGGGTTCGAAATTGGGTTGGAAGTTGGGATGGAAGTTGGGATGGAAGTTGGGTAGTAAGTTCGTTCGGTAGTTAGGTTGGAAGTTGGGTTAGGAGTTGGACTGAAGGTTGGGTTGGAAGTTGGGTTTGAAGTTGGGTTGAAAGTTGGGTTGGAAGTTGTGTTAAAAGTTGGGTTGGAATTGGGTTGGAAGTTGGGTTGAAAGCTGGGTTGGAAGTTGTACTGGGAGTTGAGTTAAACGTTGGGTTTGACGTTCGGTTGGAAGCTGGTTTGGAAGTTCGGTTGGAAGTTGGGATGGAAGTTGGGATGGAATTTGGGTTGGATGTTGGATTGGAAATTGGTTTGGAACTTGGGTTGGAAGTTGGGTTGGAAGTTGGTTGGAAGTTTGGTTGGAAGTTGGGATGGAAGTTGGGTTGGATGTTGGGTCAGAAGCTGGGTTGGAAGCTGGGTTGGAAGATGGGTTGGAAGTTGGGGTGGAAATTGGGTTGGAAGTTGGGTTGGAAGTAGGGTTGGAAGTTTGGACGGAATTTCCGATGAAAGCTGGGATGGAAGTTGGGTTGGAAGTTGGGCTGGAATTTGGGTTGGAAGCTAGGTTGGTAGTTGGGTTGGAAATTGGGTTGGAAGTTGGGTTGGAAGTTGGCTTGAGAGTTGGATTGGAAGCTGGGTTGGATGCTGGGTTGGAAGTTTGGTGGGAATTTGGGTTGGACGTTGGGTTGGAAGTTGGTTTGGAAGTTGGGTTGGAAGTTGGGTTTGAAGTGGGAATGGCAGCTGGGATGACAGTTGGGTTGGAAGTTTGGTTGGAAGTTGGGTTGGAATTTGGGATGGGGTTTTGGTTAGAAGTTGGATTGGAAGTTGGTTTGGAAGTTGGGTTAAATGTTGGACTGGAAGTTGGGTTGGAAGTTCGGTTGGAAGTTGGGTTGGAAGATGGGATGGAAGTTGGGATGAAAGTTGGGTTGGAAGTTGGGTTGGAAGTTGGGTTGGAAGTTGGGTTGGGAGTTGGGATGGAAATTGGGACGGAAGTTGGGTTGGAAGTTAGGTTGGAATTTGAGATGGAAGTTGGGATGATGGATGGGTTGGAAGTTGGGTTGGAAGCTGGGTTGGAAGTTCGGATGGAAGTTGGGATGGAATGTAAGTTCGTTTGGAAGTTGGGCTGGAAGTGGGGTTGGGAGGTGGGTTGAAGTTTGGGTTGGATGTTGGGTTTGAAGTTGGGTTGAAAGTTGCGTTGGAAGTTGGGTATAAAGTTGGGTTCGAAGTTGGGTTGGAAGTTGGGTCGGAAGCTGGGCTAGAAATTGGGTTGGACGTTGGATTGGAAGTTGGTTTGGAAGTTCGGTTGGAAGTTGGGATAGAAGTTGGGATGGAAATTGGGTAGGAAGTTGGGTTGGAAGTTGGGTTGAACTTTGGTTGCAGTTGGGTTGGAAGTTGGGTTGGAAGTTGGGATGGAAGTTGGGATGTAAGTTGGGTTGGAAGTTGGGTTGGAACTTGGGTTGGAAGTTGGGTCGGAAGTTGGTTTGGAAGTTCGGTTGGAAGTTGGGTTGAAAGTTGGGATGGAAGTTGGGTTAGAAGCTGGGTTGGAAGCTAGGTTGGAAGTTGGGTTGGAAGTTGGGTTGGAAGTCGGGTTGGAAGTTGGGTTGGAAGTTTGGCTGGATGTTGGGATGTAAGTTGGGATGGAAGTTGGGTTTGAACTTATGATGGAAGTTGTGATGGAAGCTGCGTTGGAAGTTGGGTTGGACGTTGGGTCTGAAGCTGGGTTAGACAGTGGGTTGGACGTTGGGTTGGAAGTTGAGGTGGAAGATGGGTTGGAAGTTGGGTTGGAAGTTCGGTTGAAAGTTGGGCTAAAAGCTGGGTTGGATGCTGGGTTGGAAGTTGGGTTAGAAGCTGTGTTGGCCATTGGTTTGGAAGTTGGTTTGGAAGTTGGGTTGCAAGTTGGGTTGGAAACTGGGTTGGATGTTGGGTTGGAAGTTGGGTTGAAAGTTGGGTTGGATGTTTTGTTGGAAGTTCGGTTGGAACTTAGGCTGGAAGTTGAGTTGGAAGTTGGGTTAAACGTTGTGTTGGAAGTTGGTTTTGAAGTAAAGTTGGAACTTTGGTGGGAAGTTGGGTTCGAATTTGGGTTGGAAGTTGGGATGGAAGTTGGGATGGAAGTTGGGATGGTAGTTGGATTGGAATTTAAGTTGGAAGTTGGATTGGAAGCTGGGTTGGAAGTTGGGTTCAAAGTTGGGCTGGAACGTGGGTTGAAAGGTGGATAGGAAGCTGGGTTAGAAGCTGGGTTGGAAGTTTGGTTGAAGGTTGTGTTGGAAGTTGGATGGGGAGTTGGGATGGAAAATGGGATTGAAGTTACGTTGAAGGTTTGTTTGGAAGTTGAGTTGGAAGTTGGGTTGGGAGTTGGGTTGAAGGTTGGGTTGGAAGTTGGGTTTGAAGTTGGGTTGAAAGTTGGTTTGAAGGTTGGGTTGGAAGCTGGGTTTGAAGTTGGGTTGAAAGTTGGGTTGGAAATTTTGCTGGGAGTTGGGTTGGAAATTGGGTTTGACATTGGGTTAGAAGTTGGATTGGAATTTCGGTTGGAAGTTGGAATGGATGTTGGGATGGAAATTGGGCTGGAAGTTGGGTTGGACGCTGGGTTGGAACTTGGGTTGAAGGTTGGGTTGGAAGTTGGGTTGGAAGTTGGGTTGGAAGTTGGGATGGAAGTTGGCTTGGATGTGGGTTTGGAAATTGGGTTGGAAGTTGGGTTTGAAGTTTGGTTGGAAGTTGGGATGGAAATTGGGATGGACGTTGGGTTGGAAGCACGGTTGGGGGTTGGGTTGGAAGTTGGGTTATAATTTGGGGAAGAAGTTGGGTTGGAAGTTGGGTTGGAAGATGGGATTGAAGTTGGGATGGAAGTTGGGTTGGAAGTTGTGTTGGAAGTTGGAATGGAAGTTGGGATGGAGGTTGGGTTAGAAGTTGGGTTGAATGTTGGGTTGGAAGCTGGATTGGAAGTTGCGTTGAAAGTTGGGTTGGAAGTTATGTTGGAATTTAAATTGGAAGTTGGATTGGAAGTTGGGTTGGAAGTTGGGATGGAAGTTGAGGTAAAAGTTGGGTTGGAAGTAGGGCTGGAATTTGGGTTGGAAGTTGGGTTGGAAGTTGGATTGGAAGTTGATTTGGAAGTTGGGTTTGGAGTAAGGTTGGAAGTTGGGTTGGAAGTTGGGTTTGAAGGTCGGTTATAAGTGTGGATGGAATTTGGGATGAAAGTTGGGATGGAAGTTGGGTTGGAAGTTGTGTTGGATGCTCGGTTAGAAGTTGGGCTAGAAATTGGGTTGGAAGTTGGGTTGGTAGTTGTGTTGGAAGTTGGGTTGGAAGTTGGGTTGGAAGTTGGGTTGAAAGTTTGGTTGGAAGCTGGGTTGGATGCTGGTTTGGAAGTTGGGTAGGAAGTTGGGTTGGACGTTGGGTTGGAAGTTGGGATGGAAGTTAGGTTGGAAGTTGGGCTCGAAGTTGGGTTGAAAGTTGGGTTGGAAGCTAGGTTGGATGCTGGGTTGGAGGTTGGGCTGGAAATTGGATTGGAAGTTGGGCTTGAAGTTGGGTTGGAAGGTGGGTTGGAAGTTGGGTTGGAAGTTGAGCTGGAAGTTGGGTTGGAAGTTGGGTTGGCAGTTGGGTTGGAAGTTGGGTTGGAAGTTGGGTTGGAAGTTGGGTTGGATGTTGGGATGGAAGTCCGGATGCAAGTTGGGTTTGAAGCTGGTATGGAAGCTGGGATGGAAATCGGGTTAGAAGTTGTGGTGGAAGTTGGATTGAAAGTTGGGGTGGAAGTTGGATTGGACGTTGGGTTGAACGTTGGGTTGGAAGTTGAGTTGAAAGTTGGGTTCAAAGTTGGGTTGAAATCTGGCTTGGTAGTTGGGTTGGACGTTGGGTAGGAAGTTGGGTTCGATGTTGGGTTGAAAGTTGGGCTGGATGTTGGATTGGAAGTGGGGATGGAGGTGGGATGGAAGTTGAGTTGGAACTTGGGTTGGAAGTTGGGTTGGAAGTTGGGTTGCAAGTTGGGTTAGAAGCTGTGTTGAAAGTTGGGTTGGAAGCAGGGCTAGAAGCTGGGTTGGAGATTGGGTTGGAAGTTGGGTTGGAAGTTGGGTTCGAGGTTGGATTGGAAGTTGGGTTGGAAGTTGGGATGGAGGTGGGATGGAAGTTGGGTTGGAAGTTGGGTTGGAAGTAGAATTGGAAGTTGGGTTGAATTTTTGAGTAGGAAGCTGGGTTGGATGCTGGGTTGCAAGTTGGATTGGAAGTTGGGTTTGAAGTTGGGTTGGAAGTTGGGCTGGAAGTTGGGTTGGATGTTGGGTTGGATGTTGGGTTGGAAGTTGGGTTGGATGTTGGGATGTAAGTTGGGATGGAAGTTGGGTTTGAAGTTAGGATGGAAGTGGGGATGAAAGTTGGATTGGAAGTTGAGTTGGACGTTGGGTTGGAAGTTGAGTTGGATGTTGGGTTGGATGTTGGGCTGGAATTTGAGATGGAAGATGGGTCGAAAGTTGGGTTGAAAGTTGGGCTGGAAGCTGGATTGGATGCTGGGTTGGAAGTTGGGTTGGAAGTTGGATTGAAAGTTGAAATGGAAGTTTGGTTGGAAGTTGGGTTGGAACTTGGGCTGGAACTTGGGTTGGAACTTGGTTTGGAAGTTGGGTTGGAACTTGGAATGGAATTTAGGATGGAAGTTGGGTTGGAAATTGAGTATGAAGTTGAGATAAAAGTTGGGCTGGAAGTTGGGTTGGAGGTACACTTGGAAGTTGCGTTGGAAGTTGGATTGGAAGTTGGGTTGAAAGTTGGGTTGGAAGTTGGGTTGGAAGTTGGGATGGAGGTGGGATGGAAGTTAGCTTGGAAGTTAGGTTGAAAGTTGGGTTGGAAGTTGGGTTGGAAGTTGTGTTGAAAGTTTCGTTGGAAGCAGGGTTTTATGCTGTGTTGCAAGTTGGATTTGAAGTTGGGTTTGAAGTTGGGCTGGAATTTGGACGGCAAGATGTGTTGGATGTTGGGTTGGATGTTGGGATGGAAGTTGGGATGGAGGTTGGGATGGAAGTAATGTTGGAAGTTCGGTTGGAAGCTGGGTTGGAAGTTGGGTTGAAAACTGGGTTAGAAAATGGGTTGGACGTTGTGATACCCCCAATTTTGCCGCGCACTGCTCTCGTCCCGTGCTCTCTGGTTCCGCGCTTGGTCTGTTCCGCAACTCTGCCGTTCCGCGGTTCCCTGCAGCACTTGTTCGCTGCTCCTCCGATGCCTCTCCTGGTCTTCCGCGCATGCTTCACACCATAAGGACCCTGCATGTGGGTAGTGCCCCGCGGGTCACCCCTTGCCGGCACGAGAGTCTGCCACCTCGTGGCCTCTGACTCCTCCGTCGGCGGAATCCAGTTTTGTGGCCGTGCGCAAGGCCGCGGCGTCGCTGGCAGCAACCTTCACCCTACTTGGGTTCCCTGGTGGTGATAACACCTAGCGGAATCCTTGTTGGGCCCAATATTGGAAGTGGAGCGAGCAGTAAGACATGCACACACTTGGAGGGGAAGAATTCGTCCTCCTCGGAGTACTTCCGCGGAGAGCACTCTTCGAGTTCCTTAAGCAGCTCCGGATCTCAGAAAGGAAGCGGGAGTGAAAGTGTGAACCTGATTCACAACTGCGCAGATCAATGAGACATGAGGGAGAAATCTGGTCCTGAACAAGTCAGGACTTCAGCCTCACAACTGGGAATCAGGCCTGTATTAAGTCAGATGGCACAAGATTATATTAAGGTCAGATTACTTCGTCAGACTAGTTCCTCCGCCACACCACTACTTTTTATTCACCAAACCTAGCTCTCTAAGTCTCATCCTACCACACCTTTTCCTCTACCTCAGTTTCCGCGCGATGCGTTACGCGCACCGTGGGTCTCGTCCTTGCTCACGCACCAGACTACTTCTATCTTTCTCTGCCCTACTGCTTCTTCATCTACTCCGCAGCTTGGGTCCGCGCGGTCTTGTGTTCTTCCTTGAATCTTTGTTTTCGCACGGTGCATCCTCTTGGTCCTCCTCCTTGATTACCGCTGCCCACCCTGGGCTCTCATTGGCCGAGCTCCTGTCGCCCTCTTCCTGACATCCGGTTGTGCCGGTGGGTGTCTTGCACGTCCGATGCTCCTGCTTCATTCCCACCTCTCCACGGCTCGGTACATGTTCTCTTTTCACGGCGGATTCTCATCCTGCCTATCCCGTCCCTTCTTGCCTCCTCCACACGAATCGCTTCCAATAGCCGTAGAAAGGTGACCGTTGATCTTTTCTCCCTGGCGGTAACTTTCCCCGCCTCCTTTCCTTCACCACTACTGGATTCCGCGCCACCCCACGCTCTACCGCAATCTTGTTGTTAGAGCCAACATACCTTGCGCATTCTCCGGTACTCCGCGGCCTCCCCTTCATCCTTCTCCGCGGATCTGTGGTCGCGGCCGCCATTTTCTGCGGACTTGTGGGTTCGCCGACTTCCTTCTGTGGATCCATCTTCTTCTAGCGGAGATGCGGTGGATCTCCGCTTGACACTGATGCCCCCATCCCCCCCTCCTTTTTCAAGACTCTCTCATAAAGTCCTGTCAGCACAACAGGCGTGCGAACTTCCATTGGGGACCCGCCAGCTGCCGTTGCTCGCAAGGGCGGCAGTACATCCGCACCTCTCCGCCCTTACGTTGATATCTCGCGGAGCACTCTTGATGTACATACAGCTGGCACCCCTCGTAGCGGGCTCTTGCAGTGATGTCCTCCGCGCCCAGTCTCCTTTTGTAGGGAGAGTAGTGCGGACTCCGTTCATACGTCTTGCAGCTGGTACAGCGGTACACCATTTGCCCCTCCTCATTCCTTCCCACCTCTGTGGCACACTGCGCGTGGGTCCATCGTATGGAGTGCTCGCAGAGGCATGACGTCGCTGTGACGATCCCCATGTATCTGTCTCCACAGAAATACAGCCCGTAGTTTTTTGCCCCCCATTCCTCTTTCTGTGCTGAGCGAGGCAGCAGTGGCATGTCCACACTCCTTCCTTGCCCCTCGTGCCGCACCACTGGTGGCACATCTTTCTGCACATGCCACATCCCTTCCCGAACTCTGCCATCCCTTCCCGGCAGGCAAAGCAAGCGGGCTCTCGGGTCTCTGCGATGAAGCTCATATAGCAGTCCGCCTCAACGAGCTCATTGCCCACACATTGGTGACATTGGCCCTTCAAGGCAGAGCTGCCCATGACCAAGCGTTCGCGGTGTGCAGAACTCGTAGAGATAGCACATCCTTCCCCATCCTGCACCGTCTTTAGGCATGTGGGACATGCCGCGGATTGGTGACACAGATATTTCCAAACTTGCCGCGCATTGCTCTCCTCTCGCACTCACTGGTTCTGCGCCTGGTCTGTTCCGCGACTCTGTCGTTCCGCGGTTCCGTGCAGCACTTGTTCGATGCCTCTCCTGGTCTTTCGTGGATGCTTCACACCATAAGGACCCCGCGTGTGGGTAGTGCTCCGCGGCTCACTCCTTGCCGTCACGAGAGTCTTCCACCTTGTCGCCTCTGACTTTGAACCCCGTTCCGTGGCCTTGCGCAAGGCCGCGGTGTCGCCGGCAGCACCCTTCACCCTACTTGTGTTCCTTGGTGGTGACAATACCTAGTGTAATCCTTGTTGGACCCAAGATTGGAAATGGAGCGAGCAGTAAGACATGCACACACTCGGAGGGGAAGAATTCGTCCTCCGCGGAGTACTTCCGCTTAGAGCACTCTTTGAGTTCCTTAAGCAGCTGCGAACCTCAGAAAGGAAGTGGGAGTGAAAGTATGAACCTGATTCACAACTGTGCGGATCAATGAGACATGAGGTAGCAGTCTGGTTATGAACAAGTCTGGACTTCAGCCTCACAACTGGGAATCGGGCTTGTATTAAGTCAGATGGCACAATATTAGATCAAGGTCAGATTACTTCGTCAGACTAGTTCCTCCGCTACACCACTACTTTATATTCACCAATCATATATCTATCAGTCTCCTCCTACCACACCTTTTCCTCTACCTTGGACTCCGCGCGGTGCGTTACGCGCACCGCGGGTCTCGTCCTTGCTCACACACTAGACTACTTATACCTTTCTCTGCTAGACTACTGCTTCTTCCTCTACTCTGCGGCTTGGATGCGCGCGGTCGTGTGTTCTTCCTTGAATCTTTGTCTTTGCATGGTGCGTCCTCCCGGTCCTCCCCCTTGATTATCGTTGCCCACCCTGGGCTCTCATTGGCCGAGCTCCTGCCGCCCTCTTCCTGACATCCGGTTGTGGGGGCGGGTGTCTTGTACGTATGACGCTCCTACTTCACTCCCACCTCTCCGTGGCTCGGTACATGTTCTCTTTTCACTGTGGATTCTCACCCTGCCTATCGCGGCCGTTCTTGCCTCCTCCACGGCAATCGCTTCCAATAGCCGTAGACAGGTAGCCATTGATTTTTGCTCTCTAGCAGCAACTTTCCCCGCCTCTTTTCCTTCACCGCTACTAGATTCCGCGCTACCCCACGCTCTACCGCAATCTTGTTGCGAGAGCCAGCATACCTTGTGCATTCTCCGGTGTTGCGCGGCCTCCCCTTCATCCTTCTCCGCGGATCTATGGTTGCGGCCGCCATTTTCCGCGGACTTGTGAGTCGCGGCGACTTCCTTCTGTGGATCCATCTTCTTCCCAGCGGAGATGCTATGGATCTCCAACTGACACTGATTCCCCCAACCCCCCCTTTTCAATAATATTTCCCAGAGTCTCGTCAGCACAGCAGGCGTGTGAAGTTCCCTTGGGGACCCGGCCGCTGCTGTTGTTGGCAAGATCGGCGTTACTTCTTTGCCTCTCTGCCATTACGCTGATGTATCGCGGAGCACTCCTGATGTACATACAACTGGCACCCCTCACTCCGGGCCCCCGTAGTGATGTCCTCCGCGCCCAGTCTCCTTTTGCAGGTAGAGCAGTGCGTGCTCCGTTCATACGTCCTTCTGTTGGTGTAGCGGTACACCATTCGCCCCTCCTCATTCATTCCCACCTATGTGGCACACTGCACGTGGGTCCATCCTTTGTAGTGCTCGCAGTGGCATGCCATCCCTGTGACGATCCCCATGCATCCGTCTTCGTAGCAATGCAGCCCGGAGTTTTCTGCCCCCCATTCCTCTTTTTTGGGCTGAGCAAGGCAGCCGTGGCAGGTCCACACTCCTTCCCTGCCCCTCTTGCCGCACCGCTGGTGGTACATCTTCAGGCACATACCACGTCCCTTCCTGAACTTTGCCATCACTTCCCGGCAGGCAGCACAAGCGGGCTCTCAGGTCTCCGCGATTAAGCTGAGGTAGAAGTCTGCCTCAAGGAGCTCATTATCCACACATGGGTGACATTGGCCCTTCCAGGCAGAGTTGCCTATCACAAGGCATTTATGGTGTGCAGACCTCGTGCAGACAGCACATCTTTCCCCATCGTGTACCGTCTTTAGGCATGTGGGACATGCTGCACATTGGTGCCTTCCACTCCCGGTACCTCCTCTTCCTCCAATTCTTCCTCTTCTTCCTCCGCATTCAATCGAGGTGCCTTGCAATTACCTCGTTGCTGCTCAATTTCCTCCCTGCACCTCTTGCACACCGCAGCCCCACTTCGCCCTCCGCGCCGGTCACAAGGTGATGTCAAACAACCAGTGTAGATTTTGCGGAGGCATCTGCCACAGTCCGGCACTGCCAATCCCCACCACTGGCCGCATTAGGCACATTTCTCCTCTTCCAGCTCCTTCCTCCTTCTTTCTTTTGCCACAACCTGTCCCTCCGCCTGCCACTGCCTCATCGTAGCTCCGAAAATGGTGCGCGGACCTCTCCTTCGCTCAGGGGACCCCTCTTCTTCTTCCTCTTCTTCCTCCTCCCCTTCCTCCTCCTCTAGATCCCACCTTCCACGGGGTGGTGCTCCCCCAGCACCGGGTCTCGCTTCTACTTCCTCATCCTCTTTCTTCGCGGTCTCCTCCTCAGTGGCCTCCTTCAGGCATCGCAAGCGGGTGTGGTTTTGTCCGATGCAGGTTTTGGAGGTTCCGCCGGTATACTGGTGTGCAAGATTTCCGCACACTCGGCACACCACCTTAAGCTGTGGCTCAGTAGGCAGATTTTCTCCGCACCATACGCACGGACCCATGTAGTTGGCCAGGGTCTTTGGGCTCATTGGCACCCTTATCAGCGGTGGTGCTTTATGGGATTGATGTTGGGCCACCCTCGTTGAGGTTTGCTCGGGCTGTTGCTCGAGCCTTCCTTCGGGCTCCCTCTTCTTCCTCCGTTCCTGCTATTCCATTTGTTTCTGCTGCCTTTCCTCCTGCAGTTCCCGCTGCTGCCCCCGCCACGGCTGCTATCGCAATTGTTCCATCCTCACCTCCTCCGCGGCTAGTTCACGGACATCAGACTCTTCCTCCTCAACCTCCTCTGGTTCCTGAATCCACTCCTGCTCTTCCAGTGACACTTGCCCTTCAAAGACGTCCAGCACTTCCTCCGCTCTCCATCCACACGAGCCCTTCTGCTGTCCTTGAGACGGCAGGCGACCTCCCGTTCCAAGGATGTGCGTTTGCCATTATGGTGGCAGCAGCACAAACTTCGTGGGTGGATAACTGCGGCCACTGAACCCTTCTGGTCCCTCCAACCACACTTGTCCAGCCTCGACGCTAGCCACGCGGTACACCTTCGCGGCTCCCCTGCCTCTCATCCTGCATTAGGGAAGGTGCGGAAATAAACCACGTGGCCCTCTTTGATGGGCCAATGGTTCAGCCGTCGGTTGGCTGCATCGCATCCGCGCTAGACAGCAATATAATCCCTCAACTGCGCCTCCGCCCGCATAGCCTTCGTCCTCTCACAGTGCTCGCGGAACCATTTCTCGACCTCCTTGTCATTCTCCTCCTCCGAGAGCTTCTCTTGCTCCTCCAGAGCCAGTGGTATCCTTAGTGGCTTCTAGGGCATGCCCATTGCCGCCCGCGGTGGTTGACGAAAGAGCAGCATGTGGGGTGAGAAGGAGGTTGCACGGTTGGGTGTTGTGTTGATGAAGTACGCCGTCTTCTTCAGCTTCCATGCCCAGCTGCTGCCCTCCGCGGTAGCCACTGCTCACTCTAGTATTTCATGCACCCGCTCCACTTGCCCCTGGGATTCTGGCCTGTACCGCCCGGAGTGTACATGGCGGACTCCCCATTCATCCAGCTCCTCTCTGAAGGCCCCCATGAATTCTAGGCCGTTGTCACTATGCGCCATACTGCATCCACCAAAACGGTAAAAGATCTCCTCGCGGATGAACCTTGCCGCGGTGGCTGAGCGCTTGACGGGTACAGCGTGGACCTAGAGGAACTCTATGAAGTGGTCCACTGCTGCAATCCAGTACCGGTTCCCTTGGTCTCAGTGTACGCGGGGGCCGTGGAAGTCGATGATGATCTTCTATAGCGGCTTGCCGATAGGCGATGGTTGGAACAGCGGCTGGTCCCGTGGTGTGGGTTTCTGCGCTCGCTCGCAGGGGGCGCAGTACTGCACCACCTCCTTCATGAGAGCCATCGGGTTCGGCATGTGGATGATGGGCACGAAGCGTTATTTCAGCGCCTGCGCGCTAGTGTGGTGATGGCGGTGGTAGGCCCTCACAACTGCCTTTTGTGACGTGGACGGGGGTACCCACAAGACGAGCGGAGTTAATCTCCAGAGGCGGCCATCCTCCCATGCATACTGCTCGTACAGATAGGCCAGGTCATCCTTTTTCATCCGGTCGAACTCCACACCCAGCCGTGTTTCCAGACCCGCATACACCTTTTGCACCTCCGCTTTCTGCTACTCCTTACTACTGGCGGGGAGAAGGATGTGGGCAGTCTGCCAGATCCGCCAGTTTTGCGTCTCCATGGATCCCTTCATCCTCGCTTTCTCTGCCCCCGCTTCCCCGGCTTTCGCTTTGTCTCCGGCACTCTTGCTAGTAGACCGCGCGCTCGCCTTCCATCCTGCTCCGCTTTCATTGCCTCGAACGTTTTGCGTTGTCCTTGTTGTTGGATTGGAAGTTGGGTTGGAAGTTGGGTTGGAAGTTGGGTTAGAAGTAGGGATGAAAGTTTCCTTGAATTCTAGGTTGGATGCTGGGTTGAAAGTTGGGTTGGACTTGGGTTGGAAGTTAAGTTGGAAGTTGGGTTGGAAGAGGGGTTGGAAGTTGGGTTGGAAGTTGGGGCTGACGTTGGGTCGGAATTTATGTTGGAAGTTAAGTTGGAAGTTGGGTTGGAAGTTGGGTTTTAAATTGGGTTGGAAGCTGCGTTGGATGCTGGGTTGGCACTTGGGTAGGAATTTGGGTTGGATGTTGGGTTTGAAGTTGGGTTGGAAGTTGGCTTCGAATTTGGGTTGGAAGTTGGGTTGGAAGCTGGGAGGAAAGCTGGGTTGGAAGTTGGGAGGAAAATTGGGTTGGAAAATGGATTGGAAGTTGCGTTGGAAGTTTGGTTGGAAGTTGGGTTGGAAGTTTGATTGGGAGCTGGGTTGGTAATTGAGTTGGAAGTTGGGTTGGAAGTTGGGTTGGAAGTTGGGTTGGATGTTGAGTTGGAAGTTGGGTTGGAAGTTTTGTTGGAAGTTGGGTTGGAAGTTGGGGTGGAAGCTAGTTGAAATTTGGGCTGGACTTTGGGTTGGAAATTGAGAAGGACGTTGGGTTCAAAGTTTGCTAGGAAGTTGGGATGGAAATTGGGATGGACGTTGGGTTGGAAGTTGGGTTGGAAGTTGGGTTGGAAATTGGGTTAGAATTTGGGTTACAAGCTGGGTTGGAAATTGGGTTGGAAGTTGGGATGGAAGTTGGGATGGAAGTTGGGTTGGAAGTTGGGTTTGAAGTTGGATTGGAAGCTGGGTTGAAAGTTGGGTTGGAAGCTGGGTTGGATGCTGGGTTGGGAGTTGGGTTGAAAGTTGGGTTGGAAGTTGGGTCGGAAGTTGGGTTGGAAGTTAGAGTGGAAGTTGGGTTGGAAGTTGGATTGGAAGCTGGGTTGGAAGTTGGGATGGAAATTGGGTTGGAAGTTAGGTGGGAAATTGGGTTTGAAGCTCGGTTGAACGTTGGGATGGAAGTTTGGATGGAAGGCGAAATGGAAGTTGTGTTGGAAGTTGGGTTGGAAGTTGGGTTGGAAGTTGTGTTGAAAGTTGGGTTATAAGCTCGGCTGGATGCTGGGCTGGAAGTTGGGTAGGAATTTGAGTTGGAAGCTGGTTTCGAAGTTGGGCTTGAAGTTGGGGTGGAAGTTGGGTTTGAAGTTGGGATGGAAGCTGGGATGATAGTTGGGTTGGAAGGTTGGTTGGAAGCTGGGTTGGAAATTGGGTTGGAAGTGGGGTTAGAAGTTGGGTTGGAAGTTGGGCTGGAAGTTGGGTTAAATGTTGGAGTGAAGTTGGGTTGGAAGTTGGGTTGGAAGTTGGGTTGGAATTTGGGTTGGAAGTTGGGTTGGAAGTTGGGATGGAAGTTGGGTTGGAAGTTGGGATGGAAGCTGGGATGGAAGTTGGGTTGGAAGTTGGGATGGAAGGTGGGATGGAAGTTGGGTTGGAAGTTGGGTTGGAAATAGGGTTGGAAGCTGGGTTGGAAGTTGGGTTGGAAGTTGGGTTGGAAGTTGGGTTGGAAGGTGGGATGGAAATTGGGATGGAAGTTGGGTTAGAAGTTGGGATGGAAGTTGGGTTTGAAGTTACGTTCAAAGTTGAGATGAAAGTTGTGTTGGATGTTGGGTTGGACGTTGGGTCGGAAGTTGGATTGGACGGTGGGTTGGACGTTGGGTTGGAATTTGAGATGGAAGATGGGTTGATAGTTGGGTTAGTAGTTGGGTTGGATCCTGGGTTGGAAGTCGGGTTGGAGGTTGGGTTGGCCGTTGGTTTGGAAGTTGGGTTGGAATTTGGGTTGGAAACTGGGTTGGAAACTGGGTTGGAATTTGGGCTGGAAGTTTGGTTGAAAGTTGGGTTGGAAGTTGTGTTGGAAGTTGGGTTGGAACTTGGTTCGGAAGTTGGGCAAGAAGTTGTGTTAGAAGTTGGTTTGGAAGTCGGGTTGGAACTTGGGTGGGATGTTTGGTTAGACTGGGTTGGAAGATGGGATGGAAGTTGGGATGGAAGTTGGGTTGGAATTTGGGTTGCAAGTTGGGTGGGAAGCTGGGTTGGAAGTTGGGTTGAATGTTGGGTTGGAAGGTGGGTTGAAAGGTGTGTTGGAAGCATGGTTAGAAGCTCGGTTGGATGTTGGGTTGAAGGTTAGGTTGGAAGTTGGGTTGGAAGTTGGGATGGGAATTGGGATGGAAGTTACGTTGACGGTTTGTTAATAAGTTGGGGTGGAAGTTGGGTTAGGAGTTGGATTAAAGGTTGGGTTTGAAGTTGGGTTGAAAGTTGGATTGAAGGTTGGGTTGGAATTTGGGTTTGAAGTGGGGTTGAAGGTTGAGTTGGAAGTTTGTTAGGAGTTGGGTTGGAAGTTGGGTTCGACATTGGGTTGGGAGTTGGATTGGAAGTTCGGTTGGAAGTTGGGATGGAAGTTGGGATGGAAATCGGGTTGGAAGTTGGGTTGGACGTTGGGTTGGAACTTGGGTTGAAAGTTTGGTAGGAAGTTGGGTTGGAAGTTGAGTTGGAAGTCGGGTTGGAAGTTGGGTTGGAAGGTAGATTGGAAGTCGGGTTGGACGTGATGTTGGAAGTTGGGTTGGAAGTTGGATTGGAAGCTTAGTTGGAAGTTGGGTTGGATGTTGGGATGGAATTTGGGATGGAAGTTGGGATGAAAGTTGGGATGGAAGTTGGGTTGGAAGTTGTGTTAGAAGTTGGGATGGAAGTTCGGTTGGAAGTTGGATTGGAAGTTGGATTGAGAGTTGGGTTTGAAGTTGGATTGGAAGTTGGGTTGGAAGTTGGGTTCAAAGTGGGGTTGGAAGATGCGTTGGATGCTGGGCTGCATGTTGGGTAGGAATTTGGGTTAGAAGTTGGGTTGGAAGTTGGGTTGAAGGTTTGGTTGGAATTTGGGTTGGCACTTGGGTGGGAAGTTGTGAGGAAAGTTGGATTGGAAGTTGGAAGGAAAATTGGGTTGGAATTGGGATTGGAAGTTGGGTTGGAAGTTGGGTTGGAAGTTGGGTTGGAAGTTGGATTGGAAGCTGGGTTGGAAGTTTGGTTGGAATTTGGATTGGACATTGAGTTGGGATTTGGGTTGGAAGTTGGGTTGGAATATGGGTTGGAAGTTGGGCTGGAAGTTGGGTTGGAAGTTGGGTTGGAAGTTGGGTTGGAAATTGAGTTGAAAGTTGGGTTGGAAGTTTGGTTGGAAGTTGGGATGGAAGTTGGAATGGACGTTGGTTTGGAAGTTGGGTTGGCAGTTGGGATGGAAGTTGGGATGGAAGTTGGGTTTGAAGTTGGGTTGGAAGTTGGGTTGGAATTTGGGTTGGAAGTTGGGTTGGTAGTTGTTTTGAAATTTGGGTTGGAAGTTGGGTTGGAACTTGGGTCGAAAGTTGGGTTTGAAGTTGGGTTGGAAGTTGGGTTGGAAGTTGGGTTGGCAGTTGGGATGGAAGTTGGGATGGAAGTTGGGTTTGAAGTTGGGTTGGAAGTTGGGTTGGAATTTGGGTTGGAAGTTGGGTTGGTAGTTGTTTTGAAATTTGGGTTGGAAGTTGGGTTGGAACTTGGGTCGAAAGTTGGGTTTGAAGTTGGGTTGGAAGTTGGGTGGGAGGTGGGGTTGGATGTTTGGTTGGAAGCTGGGATGGAAGGTCGGTTGGTAGCTGGGATGGAAGTTGGGTTGGAAGTTGGTTGGAAGTTGGGTTGGATGTTGGATTGGAAGTTGGGTTGGAAGCTGGGTTGGAAGTAGGGTTGAATGTTGGCTTGAATGTTCGGTTGGATGATGGGTTGAAAGTTGGGTTGGAATTGGGTTGGGAGTTAAATTGGAAGTTGGGTTAAAAGTAGGGTTGGAAGTTGGGTTGGAAGTTGGGACTGACGTTGGGTTGGACTTTATGTTGGAGATTTGGTTGGAAGTTGGGTTGGAAGTTGGGATTTAAGTTGGGTTGGAAGCTGCGTTGGATGCTGGGTTTGCAGTTGGGTAGGAATTCGGGTTGGAAGTTGGGTTGGAAGTTGGGTTCGAATTTGGGTTGGAAGTTAGGAGGAAAGCTGGGTTGGAAGTCGGGCGGAAAATTGGGTTGGAAAATGGATTGGAAGTTGGCTTGGATATTTGGTTGGAAGTTGGGTTGGATGTTTGATTGGGAGCTGGGCTCGTAGTTGGGTTGGAAGTTGGGTTGGAAGTTGGGTTGGAAGTTGGGTTGGATGTTGAGTTGGAAGTTGGGTTGGATGTTAGGTTGGAAGTTGGGTTTGAAGTTGCGATGGAAGCTGGGTTGAAAGTTGGGTTGGAAGTTGGGTTGGACATTGGGTTGGAATTTGGGTTGGAAGTTTGGTAGGAAGTTGGGATGGAAGTTGGGATGGACGTTGTGTTGGAAGTTGGGTTGGAAGTTGGGTTGGAAATTGGGTTAGAATTTGGGTTACAAGCTGGGTTGGAAGTTTGGTTTGAAGTTGGATTGGAAGTTGGGCTGGACATTGGGCTAGATGTTGGGTTGAAAGTTGGGTTGGAAGCTGGGTTGGATGCTGGGTTGGGAGTTGGGTTGAAAGTTGGGTTGGAAGTTAGGTCGAAAGTTGGGTTCGAAGTTGGATTGGAAGTTGGTTGGAAGTTGGATGGCAAGTATGGTTGGAAGTTGGGTTGGAAGTTGGGTTGGAAGTTAGGTTGGAAGTTGGGTTTGAAGCTTGGTTGAACGTTGGGATTCAAGTTGGGATGGAAGTCGAAATGGAAGTTGGATTGAAAGTTGGGTTGGAAGTTGTGTTGGAAGTTGGGTTATAAGCTGGGCTGGATGCTAGGTTGGAAGTTGGGTAGGAATTTGGGTTTAAAGCTGGGTTGGAAGTTGGGCTTGAAGTTGGGGTGGAAGTTGGGTTTGAAGTTGGGATGGAAGCTGAGATGATAGTTGGGTTTGAAGGTTGGTTGGAAGCTGAGTTAGAAGTTGGGTTGGAAGTTGGGTTAGAAGCTGGGTTGGAAGTTGGGTTGGAGGTTGGGTTAAATGTTGGATTGAAGTTGGGTTGGAAGTTGGGTTGGAAGTTGGGTTGGAAGTTGGGTTGGAAGTTGGGATGGAAGGTGGGATGGAAGTTGGGTTGGAAGTTGGGTTGGAAGTTTGGTTGGAAGTTGGGTTGGAAGTTGGGTAAGTTGGGAGGTTGGAAGTTGGGTTGGAAGTTGGGATGGAAGGTGGGATGGAAGTTGGGTTGGAAGTTGGGTTGGAAGTTTGGTTGGAAGTTGGGTTGGAAGTTGGGTTGGAAGTTTGGTTGGAAGTTGAGATGGAAGTTGGATTGGATGTTGGGTTTGATGTTGGGTCGGAAGTTGGATTGGACGGTGGGTTGGACGTTGGATTGAAAGTTGAGATGGAAGATGGGTTGAAAGTTGGGTTAGTAGTTGGGTTGAAAGTTGGGTAGGAAGTTGGGTTGGATGCTGGGTTGGAAGTCGGGTTGGAAGTTGGGTTGGCCGTTGGTTTTGAAGTTGGGTTGGAAGTTGTGTTGCAAGTTGGGTTGGAAACTGGGTTGGAATTTGGGTTGCAAGTTTGGTTTAAAGTTGGGTTGGAAGTTGTGTTGGAAGCTGGATTGGAACTTGGGTCGGAAGTTGGGTTGGAAGTTGTGTTACAAGTTGGTTTGGAAGTCGGGTTGGAACTTGGGTGGGATATTTGGTTGGAAATTGGGTTGCAAGATGGGATTGAAGTTGGGTTGGAAGTCGGGTTAAAACTTAGGTTGGACGTTGGGTTGAAAGTTGGATTGAAGGTTGGGTTGGAATTTGGGTTTGAAGTGGGGTTGAAGGTTGGGTTGGAAGTTTTGCTATGAGTTGGGTTGGAAGTTGGGTTTGACATTGGGTTGGAAATTGGATTGGAGGTTCGGTTGGAAGTTGGGATGGAAGTTGGGATGGAAATTGGATTGGAAGTTGGGTTGGACGTTGGGTTGGAACTTGGGTTGAAAGTTTGGTTGGAAGTTGGGTTGGAAGTTGGCTTAGAAGTTGGGATGGAAGTTGGGTTGGATGTTGGGTTGGAAATTTGGTTGGAAAATGGGCTGGAAGTTTGGTTGGAAATTGGGATCGAAATGGGGTTGGACATTGGGTTGGAAGTTGGGTTGGGGTTGGGTTGGAAGTTGGGTTAGAATTTGGGTAAGAAGTTCGGTTTGAAGTTGGGTTGGAAGTTGGGATGGACGTTGGGATGGAAGTGGGGATGGAAGTTGGGTTAGAAGTTGGAATGGAAGTTGGGTTGGAGGTTGGGCAAGACATTGGGTTGCAAGTTGGGTTGGAAGCTGGGTTGGAAGTTGCGTTAAAAGTCGGGTTGGAAGTTAGGTTGGAATCTAAATTGGAAGTTGCGTTGGAAGTTTGGTTGGAAGTTGGGATGGAAGATGAGGTAAAAGTTGGGTTGGAAGTAGGGTTGGAAGTTGGAATGGAAGTTGGGTTGGAAGTTGGATTGGAAGTTGGGTTGGAAGCTCGGTTGGAAGTTGGGATTGAAGTTGGGTTTGAAGTTCGGTTGGAAGTTGGGATGGAATTGGGGATGAAAGTTGGGATGGAAGTTGAGTTGGAAGTTGTGTTGGATGCTAAGTTAGAAGTTGGACTGGAAGTTGGGTAGGAACGAGGGTTGGTAGTTGGGTTGGAATTTGGGTTGGAAGTTGCGTTGAAAGTTGGGTTGGAAGCTGGGTTGGATGCTGGTTTGGAAGTTGGGTAGGTATTAGGGTTGGACTTTTGGTTGGAAGTTGGGTTGGAAGTTGGGTTGGAAGTTGGGGTTGAAGTTGGGATGGAAGCTGGGATGATAGTTGGGTTGGAAGTTTGGTTGGAAGTTGGGTTGGAAGTTGGGTTGGAATTTTGGTTAGAAATTGGATTGGAAATTCAACTGGAAGTTGGGTGTTGAAGTTGGGTTCGAATTTGCGTTGGAAGTTGGGTTGGGATTTGGGATGAAAATTGGGTTAGAAGTTGGATTGGAAATTGGGTTGGAATTTTGGTTGGATGTTGGGTTGGACGTTTGATTGGAAGCTGGGTTGGTAGCTGGGTTGGAAGTTGGGTTGGAAGTTGGGTTGGATATTGAGTTGGAAGTTGGGTTGGAAGTTAGGTTGGAAGTTGGATTGGAAAGTGTGGTGGAAGCTGGGTTGGAAGTTGGGTTAAAAGCTGGGTTGGCACTTGGGTTGGATATTGAGTTGGAAGTTTGATAGGGAGTTGGGACGGAAATTGGAATGGACGTTGGGTTGGAAGTAGGGTTCGAAGTTGGGTTGGAAGTTGGGCTGGAAGTTCAGTTGGACATTGGATTAGAGGTCGGGTTGGAAGTTGGACTGGAAGTTGGGTTGGAAGTTGGATTTGATATTGGGATGGAAGTAAGGTTGGTATTTGGGTTTGAAGATGGAATTGATGTTGGGATGGAAGTTGGGATGGAAGTTGGGATGGAATTTGGGTTGGAAGTTGGACTAGAAGTTGGGCTGGAAGTTGGGTTGGACAATGGATTGATGTTGGGCTGAAAGTTGGGTTGGAAACGGGGTTGGATGCTAGTTTGGAAGTTGGGTTGGAAGTTGGGTTGGATATTGGGTTGAAAGTTGGGTTGGAAGTTGGGTTGGAAGTTGGGTTGGAAGCTGGGTTGGAGGTTGGGATGGAAGTTGGGATAGAAGTTGGGTTGAAAGTTGGGTTGGAAGTTGGGTTGGCAGTTGGGTCCGAAGCTGAATTAGAAGTTGTATCAGAAGTTGGGTCGAAAGTTGGGTTGGAAGTTGAGTTGGAATTTGGGTTGGAAGCTGGGTTCGATTTTGGGTTGGAAGTTGGACTGGAAGTTGGATTGGAAGTTGGGTTTGAAGTTGGGTTTTGAGTCGGGTTGGAACCTGGGTTGGAGGCTGGGTTGGAATTTGGGTTGGAATTAGGGTTGGAAGCTGGGTTGGAAGTAGGGTTGGAAGTAGGGTTGAAAGCTGGGTTGGAAGCTGGGTTGGAAGTTGGGTTGGAAGCTGGGTTGGAAATTGGGTTGGAAGTTGGGTTGGAAGTTCAGTTGGAAGTTGGGTTGGAAGTTGGGATGGAAGATCAATGAACGTTGTGTTGGAACTTGAGTTGGAAGTCGGGCTGGAAGTTTAGCTAGAAGTTGGGTTGGAAGTTGGATTGGAGGTTGGGTTGGAAGTTGGGTTGAAAGTTGGATTGGAAGTTGGATTGGAATTTGGGTTGGAAGTTGGGTTGGGAGTTGGATAGGAGGTTGGGATGGAAGTTGTGATTGAAGTTGAGTGGGAAGTTGGGTTGGAAGTTGGGTTGTAAGTTGGATTGGAAATTGGGTTGGATGTTGTGTTGGAAGTTGGGCTGGACGTAGGGATGGAACTTGGGATGGAGTTTGGGATGGAAGTTGGGTTGGAAGTTGGGTTGGGAGTTGGGTTGGAAGTTGGGTCGGAAATTGGATTGGAAGTTGGAATGGAAATTCGGATGGAAATTGTGTTTGATGTTGGGATTAAAGTTGGGATGGAAGTTTGGTTGGAAGTTGGGTTTGAAGTTGGTTTGGAAGTTGGGTTGGAAGGTAGGATGGAAGTTGGGTTTGAAGTTGGGTTGGAAGTTGGGTTTGAAGTTTGGTTGAAAGTTGGGTTGGAAGCTGGGTTGGATGCTGGGGTGGAAGTTGGGTTTTAATTTGGGTTGGATGTTGGATTGAAAGCTGGGCTGGAAGTTGGGAGGGAAGTACGTTTGGAAGCTAGGTCGGAATTTGCTATAGAAGTTGGGATAAAAGTTTGGTTGGAAGTTGGGTTGGAAGTTGGGTTCGAAATTGGGTCGGAAGTTGAATAGGATGTTGGATTGGAAGTTGGATTGGAAGCTGGGTTAGAAGTCGGGTTGAAAGTTGGTTGGATGTTGGGTTTGAAATTGGGATAGAAGTTGGGTAGGATGTCGGGTTCGAGGTTGGACTTTAAGTTGGGTTCGAATTTGGGTTTGAAGTTGGGTTGAAAGTTGGGTTGGAAGCTTGGTTGGATATTGGGTTGGAAGTTGGGTTGGAATTTGGGTTGGAAGATGGGTTGGAAGTTGGGTTGGAAGTTGGGTTGAAATTGGAGTTGGAAGCTGGGTTGGAAGTTGGGCTGGGAACTGGGTTGGAAGTTGGGTTGGAAGTTGGGCTGGAAGTTGGGCTGGAAGTTGGGTTGGACGTTGGGTTGGGAGTTGGGTTGGAAGTTGGGATGTAAGTTGGGATGAAAGTTGGGTTGGAAGTTGGGTTGGAAGATGGGTTGGAAGTTGGGTTGGAAGTTGGGTTGGACGTTGGGTTGGAAGTTGGGTTGGAAGTTGGGTTGGAAGTTGGGTTGGAAGTTGGGTTGGAAGTTGGGTTGGAAGTTGGGTTGGAAGTTGGGTTGGACGTTGGGTTGGACGTTGGGTTGGAAGTTGAATTGGACGTTGGGTTGAAAGTTGGGTTGGAAGCTGGGTTGGAAGTTGGGTTGGAAGTTGGGTTGAAAGTTGGGTTGGAAGTTGGGTTGGAAGTTGGGTTGAAAGTTGGGTTGGAACTTGGGTTGAAAGTTGGGTTGGAAGCTGGGGTGTATGCTGGATTGGAAGTTGGGTTGGAAGGTGATCATGGCTCACACATGATCTCCGCTCCCTCCACCTCATCACCTAGCTCCATCCCACGCACTAGCTCCTGCTTTCCCATGAGCTCCAATGTGCGATGAGCCACGTGCCCGAAGCGCCTGTGCCACAGGTTCTTCGAGGATGTGCACAGGCTAGAATGAACAGCCCCGGTGGCTGCATTTGCTTGTGTTTTTGTTGCTGAATCATCTGCTTCCACTGCTTGCGCTGCTCCAACATATCCTTCCTCATCTGAGTCTGCATCGCTGCTCTTCTCATCATCACTCTCGGCCAAAGATTCAGCCGTTGAAGTTGTCATTTTGGTCTGCAAGACGTAGAGTCCATCAACGCGAGGAACGTGTGCGACAACCTTCTTGGAAGAGTAGGAAATGTTGATGTCC
>SZWC01005800.1:115404-136064 GCA_023375785.1 Penium margaritaceum | reverse complement strand
TTTGGGCCGGTTTCAGGACAGCTCTTGGACTGCCGCGTGCGGCACCCGCCATGCGCCGCGGCAGGTGTTTATGCCCTGGACCTGTCAGTTGTCATTTCTCTCTGCATATGCTATATTGAAGCATTCTGACACTTTGACTTGTGTCTCCTAGCCAAACCCTTGCCGTTGTGTGTACGACCTGTGACTGTCGTCACCGTCTGACCAGGCACTGACGCCCGGTCAGCGGCCGTGTTGTTAGGAAGCTTCTACGCACTTTCTCATTTTCTTCACATTAATATGATCCAACCATCCAATGACAATGATTTGTTGTGATTACGCGTGTGACAAAAAAAAATTTGAAATAAGGTGAATGATTCATCACAGATTACAAGTTACATCATGTTTCAAAATATTTGTCCCTTTCCTAAGCACATTGATGTAACAGTTCAGTTTTGGTGTAGTGTAACTTGGAACCGGGTATGTAGGCTCAGCTGTCTTGGAGCGTGTAGCAGTTTGTTCCTGGCTAGTTCCTCTCGAGTCCGGAGAGTGATTTGGTCAACTGAGCTCGTCTCGTTGACCAGTCCGGAGCGTGTGAGAGAAAAAATGCTGGTACGTCTGTAAAATTCAACCCTGTCGGATATTCTTGTGTTTTTTCGTATGTCCCACTTGGAAACAGAGTACCGTTCACAGATTGCAGGTTGGCGGACGTCCCCAAAACAGGTCCACGAACCGATAACAATAGGTTACTACGTAACCCAAAAAACAAAGAGCTCATCGCTCGATCGCCATTATCGCGTAGGAGCGACAATCGCGAGGGGGTTCGACATGCCCCACCTCGCTTTGCTCGATCAGCAGCGCATGACACTGATCGAGCATGGTGATGCGAGTGGGCAGGGCAGGCTTTTTCTCTAAGTCGCCGGGTAGGGCATTCCTTACCCCCTCGCGGATTGGGTATCATGGTTTTTATGCCCTTTTGTGAATGTCGCGTCTTTGGATTACGTAGTAACCCTTTTACAAGGGCGCTTTTAGGCGACGTCATAGCCCACGTAGAAAGATGATCCATCTACCCTTGACTCGCAGTATTTCAACAGGATATCCGGACACCTTCAACTTCCACAAAAAGTAACTTTTCACGTACATACAAGGTTGGGATACTAACCCCCCCCCCCTTCGTTGAAAGGGAACCTCCCATGCGCCGCTACCGCGAGGCCTGGAAGGTTCCCAAACCTTGATACAACCCACAACCTGTTACGCCGAATGGAGCGTAGATGGTGAAGAGGTAGAAGTTGCGAGGCCAAACACGATTTGGGATTTGGGACACTTGAGAGATTTATGATTAGCGGTAAGTGTACTTCGACCACAAATGTCAAAATGATCGAACATGTATATGTACAAGTGTTGAGTTACGAATAAAGGATTGTCGGTGTCATTGGGTCGATTGTCAGGTGACGCGTGCAAAATCACGTCCTGGGTGGTCGGATTCGAAAAGGTCCGCAGAGAAGTCAGGGGTCTTCGACAATTGAGGGTGAAGATGTGAAATGCATAATCATGTGTCGAGAAGTCCACCAAAAGGTCATGATACTTTTGTTCGTAGATTCGCGAGAGTGGTCAAAGCTATCAGAAGGTGCCAGAATATCCGTTGAGAGTGTTATGCCGAACAGAGCGTAAATGGTGAACAGGTAGATCTTGCAAGGCAAAACACGGTTTAGAATTTGGGACACTTGAGCAATTTATAATTAGTGGTAAGTGTACTTCGATGACAAGTCTGAAAATGATCAAACATATATATATATATACATATTCATTTGTATACATATACATACATATATACGCATTGAGTTACGAATGAAGCATAATCAGGGTCGTTGGGTCGTATCGTGTCGATCGATGCTTGCTGAGTCGCAACCTGAGTGGTCGGATTCGAGAAGGTCCGCCGAGAAGTCACGGATCTTCGAGAATTGACAATGAAGATGCGCAATTCATCTGTATAAGTTAAGATTCGTCGTGATGCGTCAAGAAGTCGACCGAACGGTCATGACGATTGTGCTCATAGGTTCGCGAGAGTGGTCGAAGCTGTCGGAAGGTTCAAGAATATCCATTTAGGGTGGGAAAATTGGCCAGTTTCCCTTCCGTCGTCGGAGTGAATATCGCAATTCTCGCAACACGATGGGCTGTTTGTGTAATGACGAAAATGCCCACTCGAGAAGATTAGGGACGCATGTACGTCTCATATGTAACACGTCCCCCCTTTCAGCTGTGACGTCGCAGCCCGCGTGCAGATGTGGCGGTAGTAACCGTCGATGAGATGATTGGCGTCTCGGTGGTTGTCGTAGGGTTCCCAACTGTTGTGCGCGGCGGAGTAGCCGTGCCACTTGACGAGATCATCTCTCGTCTTTCCCCGTCGGCGATGGCCAAGGATGTCCTCCATAACGTACTCTGTGTCTTCGTACACTTGGACGCGAGGCGGAGGAGAGACACCAATATCTCTTGACGTGGCCAAGCGATTATTGAAGCATGGGGCTCAAGCGTGGCTAGTCCACGTGGAAGCAGGGGAAGCAGATGAAATTGTAGTTGCCAAAGTGAAATCAACGGCCTCAACATTTGACAAGTTTGCAGTTGTAACGAGAGAGTTTGCAGAGCTCATCAAAGAGGTTGAAGGGATTTTTCCCAATGAAGTACCCTAAGGGTTACCATCGCAACGCAACATTGACCATTAGATGAACCCGAAGCCTAGAATCAGACCGACTTATTGGTTGAGCAATCACGTGCTGAGAGAACTCAAGAAATAGCTAGAGGAGATGCTCGGACAGGGGTCTGTCCGACCCTCCGCGTCACCCTATGAAGCAGGAGTACTTTTCACAAAAAAGAAAATAGGAGAGATGTGGATGTGCTTGGACTGCCGAGCGTTGAACGGCATCACCATCAAGAATTGCTACCCACTCCCGTGAGTAGATGAACTTTTGGACCAACTCCATGGGGCTCGAACTTTCAAAAAATCGACCTACACGACGGCCATCATCAAATCCACGTATTTATTAAGGACATCAAGAAGATAGCATTCCGTACCCGATACGGGCACTTGAATTTCACGGTCATGCCGTTTGGACTCAGGAATGCCCTAGTAACCTTCATAGCGGCAATGAACAACATTTAGGCCCGTACCTTGATGACTTTGTCATCGTGTATCTCGACAACATCCTGACGTACAGCTCACCCCTAAGGAGCACAATAGACATCTATGAAACGTTCTCGAGATTTTACAAAGAGACAAGTTTTTTGGAAATCTCTCAACATGCAACTTTGGTCGACCTTCCATCGAGTTTTTTAGCCACATCATGGGCAGCGGACGAATCACCATGCGCACAAAAAAGGTGGATCTAGTCGCCGACTGGCCGAAGCCTACAAATGTTTGGGAAAACAAGGTATTTTTGGGTTTCTACAACTACCGCCGATTCGTAAACAACTATGCACAAGTGTCAGAGTCTCTTTCTGATCTCACCAGGAAACCCATGGAGTGGAATTGGGGGGACATCAAATAAGAAGCGTTGAACTCTTTGAGAAACACTCTGACCTTAGCGCGAGCCCTGAAATTGGCAGATCCAACGGTAGATTACATCATGGCCACGGATGCGACCAATCAAACCATCAGAGTCGTTCTCCTCCAAGACAATGGAGTGGAGAACAACCGGTCGCGAACATGTCAAGAAAACTACAAGGACCGGAATTGAACTACGCACTGCATGAGAAGGAGATGCTCGCAATCGTGCATAAACTCAAGACATGTAAATGCTATTTGGAATGCCAGTGATGCATCGTCCGCACCGACCATTACACCTTGAAATATCTCAAGACAACCAAATCTAAGTCATCGATAAACTCATCCCGAAGACAACCGCTATCACCGTAGAAGGAACAGCGCGGCTGTTCCTAAATCAGATCGTGCGGCTGCACGGGGTGCCACGTACCATCATCAGCTACAGACAACGGCTTCACCAGCCATTTTTGGCACAAACTGATGACACGCTACCGCAGTCAGATCCAACAGTATACAGCGTTCCATCCTTAGACCAATGGGCTAACCAATCAAACCAACCACACACTCGAACAACTTATCCAAAATTGATGCAAGCCACATTGGCACTGATTGGGCAACAAAACTGCCAATTGCAAAAATCCCATGCAACTCCGCCACTTTCACCGCAATGGGTAAAACACCTTTTGAGGTGGTGTACGAAAAACTTCCTGCCACACTGGCTTGATTGTAGAGTCAAAGCAATTTCCCCTTTGTTGACATCTACCGCCTAGATTTCACAAGCATCTGGGATGAAACACGGAAGACCCTTGCAAAGACACAAACAGCTATGACGTTCTCAGCACTAGGGATTGTGTCCTCCTCAGCTCAGGAAACATCAATTTTCTGAGTACAGGACTTTGCGAAGCTCAAATCCTAATGGTTGGGAGCATTCAAAGTCTAGTGAATGCAATCCCCATTTGTTGCTCGACTTCTTTTCCTTGAGAGCATGGCGATCCACCCTGTCTTCCACATCAGCAAGCTCAAGCACAATCGGGATCCCAGTCAAAAACTTCCCTAGCAGAGATGTTGCACCTTCACCTCCTGTACAAGTGGACATAGATACAGAGTATGTGATTAAAGATATCCTCAAACATCAACGCCGAGGTTAAAAGACCGAGTATCTGGTCAAGTCGCACGGCTACGATGCCACGCACAACAGCTAGGAGACCTACGACAACCTCGAGATTGTCGATCATGTGATCGATGGCTACTTTTGTCATGACCAGCCTACGTCTAGTAGTGTGCCGGGTGGTTGCAGCTAAAAGGGAGGGGAAGTATTACATCCCTGACGTACACAAATTCCTAAAACTCGCGAGTGGGCATTTCTGTTGTTACAGTCATGACCCACCACATAGCCACTTCAGGATTTTTCCTCCGTTTAACCAAGGGCATTTAGGCCAACTGCCCCGAAGTCCGATGGTTCGTTCCAAACGTTAATGACGACTTCGACCAATTTCAAGAATGGTCGAAAGAAGTGTCGCGAGCCATATCGTTGTTTCCATATCATTGGATGTTACGCCATGCAAAACAGAGGTGGTTAACAGGGATGAGGTGTGGGACAAAGGACGATTTGGGCTTTTGAGACCATTGGATGATTTCTTCAAGCACTAAGTGTACTTTGATGACAATTGTCAGGTGCGTCGAGCATATATCTACAATGCCGAGACTGAAAATGGGGCATAATTCAGGTCACCAGCGTTCAAGCCAAGCGATGCATGCAAGGTCTGTTGTACTTCAGGATCGTTAGATGTTGCAAAATCCAAGTGAGACACGTGCAGAACAACACAGGCTGACCAGGCCAGATCTGCACTGCACTGTAATGGCGGGAGGAGGAAAAACACTCTCTAACTCCAGCTCCTAAGTACAGAGCTACTTGAGCACTTTACAAGAATAGATCAATACTGTAGAAGGTCCTAGACTAAGTACTGAGTCTGAGTCTAGTCTCGTTCCCTAGTGTTCAATTCGCGACAGCGGTGCCGTCAAGCGCCGGCGGTGGCGCCGTCTGGTACTGTGCGATGGTCCCGCTGGTCTGGTCTTTGTTCTGTCTTCCTTGTTGATAGTAAAGAATATCTCCTTTGGCGGACTGCCACATAATTGATTCAGTCAAATCAATTGTTTGATATTCATACACCATTGATCTGTCATCATGTGGTGTGCGGAATCTTTATGCAGATATGTGGATCCCATAGTTCTCCCCCCCCATGTGTCTTCGTCGGTCTTCCTCCTGTAGTTGACCGGACTGGTGGTCTGGTTGCCTCTCCTTTGTTTCTGTTCAATGTGCCACGTCACTATCTTCCTGGAGCTCTGCTCGGTCTTTCACTGCGGGAACCTCTTGGTAGAATTGAGCAAAGTTACAGGAAATGAATCATGGTCCTGATGACTGTAGATATCGAATACAGGTACAAATGAATGGGCAGGGGAGGCATGGGCCTGGTCCTCTCTCCTGACCCAAAGTAGGCACGGTAGTGTAGGTTAGGTGGTGGAGGGTCAGGGGAGAGAGTGGCGCCTCTCCCCTGGCTCTCCCGTTATGCCGTTTAGAGCAAAAAACAGCTTTGACCTCTTTTCTCAACATTCCCCCCTTATGCTCCAATTGCAGCAATGAAACATTCAGAAGATGAATAAATGAAGAAATGGTCGTGAATGTGAAGTGGACCCCCCGTATGTCTGAAATGGTTCTTTTCATGTTTTTGTTTGTTTGAACACTGTGGCCCTCAATCCTCGCCCTCAGTCCAATCCTTGCATTGGGGGACGAGGGCATCACTCCGCACTCCCTCCCTTGGTGTGTCTCTCCTTGTTCCCCTCTCTTCCCAGTTGATCATTCATCTCAGCCTAACTACATGTCGTCACAGTGCAATTGATCTTGGTGCTTTGGCTGGATGCTCAGGCCGGGTGGATTGTTGTGAATCAGCTCATGACCAGGCCCATGCTTGTGCAAAGGGCACCATGCTGGCGGTGGTCAAGGGCCTTTGTGAACACGTCTGCAAGTTGCTCTTTTGTACCAACATGCTCCAGTTGTACCTCTCCTTCTGCCACTGCATCTCGCACGTAATGATATTGTCGCTTCACGTGTTTGGTGCGGTCGTGGAGGACCGGGTCCTCGCTGAGGGCAATGGTCCCCTCATTATCGCAGAAAAATGACAGTGGGTTCCATTTGGCTGAAGCCAAGTTCTTCGAGTAACATTCGAAGCCAGACAGCCTCTCTTGTTGCTTCAGTTGCTACAATGTACTCGGCCTCAGTTGAAGATAAGGCCACAACAGACTGCTTCTTCGATCTCCAGCTCACGGGGCCGCCACTCAACATGAACACATAACCTGACGTAGACTTGCTGGTGCTTGTGTCACCAGATACATCAGCGTCACAGAAGTCAATGAGACGAACAGAGCCTTGTGGAGAGTACTGGATCTTTTGTTCAGCGTTGCACTTCAGATATTTGATGCATCGCTTGGCACAGATCACATGATCTTCTGTCGGATTCTTGCAGCCCTGACTGAGTAGCCCCACTGCATAGGAAAGGTCTGGGTGGAATCCCACGCTTGCATACATCAGGGACCCGACAAGGCTGGGGTAGAGTTTTGCATTGCTTGGGTCAGCAAGAAGATCATTGGTCACAGGTTTGGTCAAACCGTGATCCACTGGCAGTGGTGTGCTTGTTGGGTGGGGCTGACTAAGGTCAAACTTCTTGGCCATGCGAGAGATGTAGGTGCTTTGAGATAGAGTAACTGTAGAGGGACTCGGAGTGTGATGAATCTGAATCCCCGGGTAGAAGCAGAGCGGTCCCATATAGCTCATTTCTAACTTGGCAAAAAGCACCTTTTTGAAGGCAGAGATGTCAGTCAGGGAGCGCCCAAAGAGAATTAAATCGTCGACGTAGAGGATGACGCCGAGATTGTGGAGACCTTCTTTGTAGTAGACACTGTGATCACTGTGCAGTTGACGTAGACCTTGGCTGAGGAAAAACTCATGAATGCATTTATTCCATTGAGGCCGTAGAGAGATTTGAGCAGCCGACAAACCTTGCTCCCCCCCGCCCCCCCCGGCTGCACAAATCCCTCAGGTTGAGACATGTACAGCTCTTCTTCCAAATCACCATTCAAGAACGCACACTTAACCTCCATCTGATGGAGAAACCACTGTTCTTGAGCAGCAAGGGCCAGAATAACGTGGATAGAGGAATGTTTTGCGTCAGGAGCAAAGGTGTTGCTGTAGTTGACCCCTTGAACCTGGCTGAAACCGCGAGCAACAAGGAATCGGGTCAACAAGTTGACCCGTTGTATCGGTCAATGGCACCCAAGTCGGCAAACTTGGTCTTGAAAATCCATTTACACGTGACAATGGGCACGCCAGGAGGTGGATCAACAAGATCCCAGGTGTGTTGCTGCAGAAGTTGCTCAAACTCAGTGAGGGCGGCCGCCTGCCATTCTGCGGCATCAGGACGAGACATGGCGTCTTTGTAGCTGACGGGGTCCACAACCTGAGTGACAAAAGCCACATCAGGGGACAGATCGACGGTGGAGACAGGCACAAAATATTGGGGCCGGGCCTTGGAGCTCGGATGAACAAAGACGGAGGTGAGAGCCTGAAGGACAGCAACGTGAGAGGAGCGTCTGGGTGGTGTAGAGGGATCCCAATTGCGAGGGTAGTTCCGATTGAACTTGCGGGGAGCAGTAGGAGGTGGAGGTGGCGGCGGAGGTGGAGGTGGTAGAGATGCCGGAGCAGATGGGGGCAGATTGGCTGCAGGAACGATCGGGGGGAGCACGCCAGCGTGGTCATCATGGCCATGGTCAACTGGGTGCTGCGGAGGGATTTCAGGTTGAGAGCCCAGAGAGATGATGTTAAGGGAAGGAACCGCAGGAGAACAGCAGTACGGTCACAGAGTGTTTCGTCAAAAGTAGCGCTGCGGCCGCAAACGATCTGCCGAACTGTGGGGTCCCAGAGACGATAGGGCTGCTGTCATCGTAGCCCACCATGATGCCTTTCTTGGTATGGGAGCCCAGCTTGTCACGTGCGGCGGGGGCCACCCATGCGTATGCAGTGCTGCCGAACACTTTGAGATGGCCAACCTTGGGCTTGCGGCCGTTCCAGACTTCATATGGCGTGCTTTGGCCGTGAAGGCGCTTGCAGGATAGGCGGTTGAGAAGATAACCTGCAGTGTTATCGGCTTCTGCCCAAAATCCTAATGGCAGGCCAGCAGCGTGCAGCATGGAGCGTGCTTTTTCTAGGAGAGTGTGATTCATCCTTTTGTCCCTGCCATTTTACTGTGGAGTGTAGGGAACAGTGGGCTGGTGCCGGATGCTGTGTTGCGCATAGAAGTCCGTGAGAGGCTGGTTGACAAATTCCCCGCCGTTGTCTGAACGGACCGCCTTGACCCGTTTATCAGTTTCATTCTCGACCATCTTGTCGCATAAGTCCATGTGCACGAGATGAAGCTTGTCAGTGGCACAGATCTCTGAGTGGACTGGGAATGGTGCTTGAGCTTGTTTGCCAGCAAGGCAGCCTTCACAGCCGGTGTTGTTCGGTTTGGGTAGATTTGTTGGCAGGGACTCAACCAGAGCTGATTTGGACATTGCGGCCAATGTTCCAAAACCAACATGACCAAAGCGTTGATGCCAAAGAAATGTCGCTGCGTAATCTTGTTGTGTAGAACTGGAGGTAGAGCTACAGGCTGCCAAGGCGACTTCCGTGGTGCCGTCATCAGCTTTTGTATCAAGGGTGGGAAGAATGGTGAGATTTCCCTCCCTTTTGCCGCCTTTGGCATAGATGTGACAGCTGTGATCTGCTTCAAAGACTACCCGACAGCCTTTGTCGTTCAGACGATTTACAGATAGTAAGTTGGCTACAAGTTCTGGGACAATGAGAACGTCAGAGAAAATGCATGATGCAATTTTGCCTTCAAAAGAAATGGATACACGCACAGTCCCAGAGCCAGGGGCTGGGAAGATGCGTCCATCACCCAACCGGACTGCTTTGGGAGTTTTGAATTCTTTGAAGTCAGCAAACCAGGCTCTGTTGCATGTCATGTGCTTGGTGGCTCCAGAGTCAAGGATCCAAGGTAGAGTTTTGGCAGCCAGTAGGAAGGCACTGTCAATTGTGCAAAGTGCAAGTTCTTCAAGAATGAAATCTGCTGTATCTGAAGCTGATTGTGAAATCGTTTCTGCAGACTGGGAAGTAGTTGGTAGGTCTTCAGGTGCTTGGATGAAGTTGATGGCGGTGTTGCTGGTGGCAGTGCTCTGGTGACTGATAGCCTCCATTTGATGCATGATTTGGCTCCAGCCTTGAGCCATCTGCATCATCATCTTTTTGAGGTTGACAAAAAAAAATTGGTCAACCGAATCTGCCTCAGGCCCTGCTGTGAGAAGAGCATGCTGCCGTGGGTAGCTGGGCCGTCTTGGTTTATCACAGTAACGATTCAAGTGACCAAATTGTTGGCAGTTCCAGCACTTAACGTGTTCGAAGCCTTTGCTTCCACGTGCTCCAGGGGGAATGTTGCTGTTGTGGCTGGAGGGCCGTTGAAAATCATGCTGAGAAGAGTTTTTTGAAAAATGAGAACCACCAGATCCTCCTTGGCCATATCGTTGCAAGCGAGGTCGCTGGTTGTGATGCGGATTCCCCATTCTAGCAGCCAGAGCAGCTTCCATGCCTTCAGGAGTTTTGAGGTGTTTTTCTTCTGCTCTGAGGAGAGATTCACAAGCACGTTCAGGTGTTAGTTTGTATGCTCCAACAACCGTAACAGGTACTTCTGGTGCTGCTGGTACTGCTGGTGCTCCATTTGTGCGGCTGCTGCAGCTGGTGCTGGAAGAAGTCTGGCAGCTTCTAGGGTCTGAAGTCTTGTGTCGAACGTGGCTCCTTGCTCTTGAAAAGCCAGAAGTTGCTCAACGGTAGTATTAAATCTGCTTGGTAGACTGGCAAATAGTCATAGTACAACCACCTTCTCTGACAGGGCTTGTCTCATAGAGTGCATTCTCTCAACCAGTTGTTTCAGTTGAGCCACATGGTCTTCCAGTCGGGTTGCGTCTCCCATTTTGAGTTCACAAAATTGAGTGAAGAGATTGTGGAGTTCTGAATCACTCACTTTTTGGTAGCAGTTGCGTAATGTCACCCATGCTGTCCGAGGGTTCAAGGTAGCATTGTTGTCCTTGATAAGAAATTTCAGCCTTTCAGAAGTTTGCATCGCCAAGATGGCGAACGCTTGATCACAACGTCTCTTCCATAGGGCCCTTTCTTCAGCTGTGGCGTTGGGGTCCAGAGTCTCTTCGGGTGGATCAGAGACCACACCCCAAAGGCCCTTGGCAAGGAAAACCATTTTCATGTTAAAAGCAAACTCGTTGTAGTCAGTGCCATCAAATGCCTGAATCTTGAAATGATCGCCAATGCCGCCACTGCTGAAGCCAGCCATGGCGGCAAATAACCCAACGGGAGGAGATGGACAGCGCAACCAGTCTACAGAGGTCTTTACAACACCTCCTGCTCTGATACCACTTGTTGTACTTCAGGATCATTAGATGTCACAGAAGTCAAGTGAGACATGCGCAGAACAACTGCATCCAACTGTACAGACCAACACAGGCCGACCAGGCCAGATCTACACTGCACTGCAATGGTGGGAGGAGGAAAAACACTCTTTAACTCCAGCTCCTAAGTACAGAGCTACTTGAGCACTTTACAAGAATAGATCAATACTGTAGAAGGTCCTAGACTAAGTACTGAGTCTGAGTCTAGTCTCGTTCCCTAGTGTTCACTTCGCGACAGCGGTGCCGTCAAGCACCGGCGGTGGCGCCGTCTGGTACTGTGCGATGGTCCCGCTGGTCTGGTCTCTGTTCTGTCTTCCTTTTTGATAGTAAAGAATGTCTCCTTTGGCGGACTGCCACATAATTGATTCAGTCAAATCAATTGTTTGATATTCATACACCATTGATCTGTCATCATGTGGTGTGCGGAATCTTTATGCAGATATGTGGATCCCATAGTTCTCCCCCCCCCCATGTGTCTTCGTCGGTCTTCCTCCTGTAGTTGACCGGACTGGTGGTCCGGTTTCCTCTCCTTTGTTTTTGTTCGATGTGCCACGTCACTATCTTCCTGGAGCTCTGCTTGGTCTTTCACTGCGGGAACCTCTTGGTAGAATTGAGCAAAGTTACAGGAAATGCATCGTGGTCCTGATGACTGTAGATATCAAATACAGGTACAAATGAATGGGCAGGGGAGGCATGGGCCTGGTCCTCACTCCTGACCCAAAGTAGGCACGGTAGTGTAGGTTAGGTGGTGGAGGGTCAGGGGAGAGAGTGGCGCCTCTCCCCTGGCTCTCCCGTTTTGCTGTTTGGAGCATAAAACAGCTTTGACCCGTTTTCTCAACAAGGTAGCTCCGTGAGTAGTAGATTCAAAAAGCTCTGTCGAGAAGTCGTGGAGCTTTGGGAATATCTTGACGCTTCTCTATAAAGGTCAAGCATCCTCAAGAATTTGACCAAACGATATCGAAACATCGATATGGTTTGTGGAACTTCTCTTGACCGTTCTTGAAAGTGGTCAAAGTTGCCAAGAACTCCGAGAACGGGACATAGGAGGTCAGGGCAGTTGGCCAAAATGCCCTCGGCCGAACTGTGGAAAAATCTTGAAGTCACCGCGTGGTGGGCCATGAATGCAACAACAAAAATACCCACTCGAGAGTTTCAGGGACTCGTGTACGTAAAGGACGTAACACTCCTCCCCCCCCCCCCCCCCCCCCCCCCCCGCCCCCCCTTTTAGCCGCGACGTCCCGGTGTGCTATCAGACGTAGGCCGGTGACGGCGGAAATAATCATTTATTTGATGATTGACATCTCAGAGGTTGTCGTACGACTCTGAGCTATTGTGCGTGACATCATAGCTGTGCCACTTGAGCACATACTTGGTCGCTTTTCCATGTCGTCAATGTCCGAGGATATGTTCAATCACATTCTCTGTGTCCCCATCCACTTGTACAGGTGGTGGAGGCCCAACGTCTTTGTTGGGGAAGTCCGTACCAGGGTCTTGGTAGTGCTTGAGCTTGCTCATGTGGAAGACAGGGTGGATCGCCATATCATTAGGGAATTGAAGTTGAGCGATGGCAGGGGTTTGCATTCGCTCAATCTCAAATGGTCCCAACCAGCGGGGTTTGAGCTTCGCGAATTTCTATTCTCGACGTTTGATGTTCGCCGAGCAGAGGAGGATGCAATCACCAGCGCTGAGCATGTCCTTGCTGCAATGTCGGTCGGCTGCCCATTTCATAGTTGCTTGTGTCTTTGCGAGGGTCTGTCGTGTTTCCTCCCAGATGCTTGTGAAGTGCCGACGATGGATGTCAACAGCGGGGATATTGCTTTGACTCTACAAACCTGCTGGTGTGGCAATAAGTTTGTCATGCACCACCTTGAAAGGGATTTCACCCGTTGCGGTGGAAGTGGTAGAGTTCTATGCGAGTTTGGCAGTCAAATTTTTTGCTGCCCAATCAGTGCCGTGCGGCTTGCATAAGGATAAGAGAATTTCTTCGAGCATTTGGGGGTGCACTCATTTCTTCCGTCGGTTTGAGGATGGAATGCTGCTGATAGCTATATCCGAATGCTGTAGTGTGTCATTAGTTCGCGCCCAAAACGACTGGTAAGGCGGCAGTCTTTGTCACTAATGATGGTATGTGGCACTCCATGCAGCCGCAAGATCTGATTTACAAACAGTTGCGCTGTTCCTTTTACGGTGACGGTGGTCGTCATCGGGATGAAGTGTGACACTGTAGAAGATCTTTCCACAATGACAAGGATTATGTCATACCCGTTGGGAGTGGCGGGCAGTCCCGTAACAAAGTCCATGCTGTTGTCGTGGGCCGACGCCCATGGTTCCATCGGAAAGTGTAGGGGTTGAAGTAGACCAGGTGGCTACTTGTGAAAAAACTTGTGTCTGTGACAAGAGTCGCACGATTTGCATAAGGTCGCCACGTCAATCTGCATCTTGTCCCACCAGTAGTGCTTAGCTAGCTTCTTGACCGTCTTGTGTTTGTCGAACTGCCCACCTGGACTAGTGTCATGGCACTCCTACAATTGCATTCGATGTAATTCCTCATTTGGAGGAATGACGACCTCGCTAGTGAATCGTCATCGACAGAAGGGGTTGTCGGACCAAAACTTGGTTTTGTCATACCCGCCAAAATCCTTGTTACCCTTCACGAACAGGCTTGCAAGGTACGGGCCTTGTTCGATGAGTAACATGCTGACCTAAGCCATTAGATCTAGTCGTCGACTTAGAAAATTTGCCGGATTTGTTTTTCCAGGACGGTATTTGATGCCGTTGTCAAAATTGGACTCAAGGAACTCCATCCATCAAGTTTGTCGACGGCTCAGATTCGACTGGGTCTTGGTAGATTTCAATGCATGATGGTCTATGCGGAGGATGCATCACTTGCATTCCCAGTAACACTGCCATGTCTTGAACATGTGCACGACTGCAAGCATTTTGTTTTTTTGTACCTCATAGTTGAGTTCCAATCCGCATAACGTTCTCAACATATACGCAACCGGTTGTTCTCCACCGCCATTGTCTTGGAGGAGAACGGCTCAAATAGCTCGATCAAACACATTAGTGGCCATGGTATAGTCCACCGTTGGATCTACTGGTTGTAAGGTTGGCGCCAAGGTCAGAGAATTTCTCAAAGAGTTAAACACCTCTTGTTTGCTGCCCCCCTCAATTCCACTTGGTGGTTTTCCGGATGAGATCAGAGAGAGGCACTAACATCCAGGGATAAATCTTTACAAATTGTCGGTAGTAATGACAGAAGTCCAAAAATTCTTGGACATCCCAAAAACTTGTAGGCGTCGACCAATCAGCGACCGCCTCCACCTTTTTCAAGTCCATGGTGATCCGTCCGCCATCAATGGTGTGGCCTAAAGACTCAATCAAACAGAAAATGAAGTCGCACTTCGAGAGTTTTCCCAAAAGAAATTCTCTTTGTAAGATTTTGAAAGCTTTTCGGAGATGTCTACTATGCTCCTCCAAGGTGCAGCTGTACATGAGGATGTCGTTAGGATACACGATGACAAAGTTGTTGACATACAGGAAGAAACTGTTGCTCATCGCCACCATAAATCTTCCTAGGGTGTTTGTGGGTCCAAACGACATAACCGTAAACTCAAAGTGCCCACATCCGGTGCAGAATGCTGTCTCCTTGAGGTCCTTATCAGATACACAGATCTGATGATAGCCGTTGAGTAGGTCGATTGTACTTGAATATCGGGCCCCACAAAGTTGTTCGGAAAGTTCATATGCTCGCCTGAGGGGATAGCGGTTCTTGATGGTGATATTGTTCAGCGCTTGGTAGTCCATGCACATCCGCATCTTTCCTGTTTTTGTTTTTACAAAAGTATTGGTTTTGCATAGGGTGACGTGGAGGGTCGGATAAAATCCTGTCTGTGTATCTCATCCAGGTGCTTCTTGAGTTTGTTCAGCTTGTGATTGCTCATAAGATAGGTCCCCTTCACCATTGGTCTATTTTTTGGCTTGAGGTCTATCTGATGGTCGATACTACATTGCGGTGGTAACTCCCGGGATAGCTCGTCGCAAAAAGCCTTTCAAACTCTGCGGTGAGCTCTGCAAAATCCTTTGATGTGGTTGCAAACTTCTCAGGTGTTGATACCATTGGTGCCACTTGGTAGCTGCTTTCTTCCCCTTCCCCAGCTTCTTTGTGGACCAGCCACGATTGAGCTCCACGTTTCAAGTACTTCTTGGCCACGTCCAAAGATATTGGTTGGTGTCTTGTGGTTGTCGTAACTTCCTCTACTACTTCCACCTCTGTTGCTTCCTGTAACTGTCGTTGTGTTGTGGGTCGCTCGACCATACGCATGTGTCGCTTTTTGCCATAAATGCTGACGTAGATTGTTCCGCTGATCGTGTCCACTTGCGGATTGTGCCGGTATAGGAAATTGTTGGAGGATGATTTTGTGGTCGCTCATTGGACAATTCCTCTACACCGTTACGTCGTGTAGATATTTCAGTCACAAAGTCGACGAATCTGCAGTCATCCACCAATGGCTTGTCCTTCAAAAACTCCTAGTCTGAGCTGCAAACCATGCTTCTAAACCATGTTGTTCCTGAAGAAATTGTGAGAAGCTCCTCCATCCAATAGTTCCGATACCATTCTTCGACTCTTACAACCCTTTGGTTGCACTCGTAGTAGTATCGCTGGTTGGTCCTCCTTGTATCCCTCATCAAACTTTGCGATCTCACGTACCCTTGTCTGTGGCTATGTGGGCCGCTCAGATGGCCAATCGGTCCACGCCGATTTTTTCAATCGGAAAAGAGCCTCGCCTTCTACTCCTACCCTCTACCGCTTCCCGACTCCTCACTCTTTAATTGCGACTTCCCCCACTTTTTGACCTAATGTTGTCGCTTTTCGCAATTGCATGAAATGTGACCCTGATAATCCTCAATGGATGTATGCACTCGTATGTGCCCTCGGGTGTGCAGTGTAAGAGGATTCAATGGTCGGTGGTGGTCCACGTTGATCGTGGAGACACGCGTTTTTCCAGCCTATCTTGTGGCGGCGTCGCCTCCTCGTCTCCAACAGCCTACACGTCGTCGACCCTTGCCTGCCCTCGCTAGAAAACCTAGTGTTATCCTTGAGAATCATGCGTCACAGTGTGCTCATTCTGATGCAAGACCTAGATTAGACCATGACTTGCATGCCTTTGAGGCCTGAAGTAGGTTCGTTAACTTCTGATCTAGTTTTAGTCATTTTTGGGACTCGCAGGTGCTATCGCGCCTTGTTTGTGGACATGGGGCGAGTTTGCCCTCGCACCCTTCAAAGCGCTGGCAAGCGCTGCTCGCCAGCTGATGAGGGAGACTCGACTAGCGAGTCTCACCCGTAACAAGTGGAACTTTTGTTACTCATAGGACTTGTAGCATAAACTTGACTTTGCCCTATTTTTTTGGAGCTAGCGTGTTCCACAATACACGAAATCAGGTGACGTTTGTCTCATTCAGTTTGTGACGGCTTTCTCATGGTATTAAAGTCCTCTTTTGGGCCTGAGGGGGTCGAGATACGACAGTAGGAGCTGAAAAAGGGGGTGGCCGCCACTTGGCCACTACTTCTGCTAGGTTTGGCGGGCCATAGCAGGGCAGCAAAGCAAACCTAAGGCGCGCGAGTCCTAGCAAGGCTTCGCGCGTGTGATGGGGGCTTGCAACGAAGAGCCGCTGACAAAGGAAGGTCCCACGCTCCTCTTAGGGCCTCCCCAAGGTGCCCAACCGTGACTTTAAGGGTAGAAAAAGGGTTTGGGGGGATGGGATTATGCTTGCAGGACCCCAGGATGTTGCTGGTGGCTTCCCTATAGAGCTGCGGGCTCTCGGCAAAAACCTGGGCCCAAAGTGGGCCCGGCGAATTGCTGCCAAAATTTCCTAGATCTGCCCTAGCCCCATCCAAAGCTGGGTAGACATCAGGAACCTCTCTCCAAGCACCATGAGTGAAGTAGAACGGACAAATGGAGGTTCCGGCAGTGCTGGAAATGTCAGAGGTGCCGGTAGCAATGGAAACATTCCTAATGTCACCCTCACTGCTGCCCCAATGGCACAGCTAGGACTGGGTCAGAAGGAACTCTCCCCGCTGCAGCTGGGGACGAGAGATCACCTGGCGTGGAGGGACATTTTCTTTTCCTGGGCAACAGAGCATGGGTTGGAGGAGCTATACATTCGTCCGCCTCTATTCTCAGCAAGTGATCTCATGCTACTGTGTGCATTCAATGCACTAACACGCACACTGCCAGATCCACAGGCCTACGCCCTGCGCCATTTTCACTTTGGCGGCAAAGTTGAGGATTCCTTCCATCCACGAAGTGGTGCAACACAACCGCATGATGCCTGGCACCACCTGTCCACGCACCAGGAAGAACAGGGCATGACCCTTGTGGTGACGCTGAGAGATCGCCTCCGCAATCTCTACCCCAAACCAGGTGCACCGGTTTCTGAGTCATGGGATAAAGCTATGGACATTCGCCGATGCCTATTGAGTGTGGGTGCCTCAAGCTCTATCCTTGAGTGGCTAGACGTGGTGCTGCTCCACCTCGGTGAGCAGTCTAAGGAGTTTCAGCAGGACCTGCTCCGTCGCCATCTAGTCACTGAGATTGAGCTCATCAACCTCGCCTCCATCTTTGAGTAGCTGTGCAACTACGAAGACATACAAAAGGGTGAGGATAGCGATACAACAGCGGTGCCACCAACAGCTTATACACACCAGGGATCCTCCTCTGCTTCTTCTGCCATGACCCAGACCTCATTCACCCCCCTTGGTGGATTCTCCAGTTGGGTTTGTGGCTGGTCTGGTGGCAGTGGTCACCATCATGGACCCGGCCGCGGTACCCAGAGGTGCAGCTACTGCAAACAGACTGGACACCTCTGGCACAGTTTCCCTTCCCTCCAGCAGTAGATGATGGAGAAACAGCAGCAGCAGCATACACAGCAGCAGTAGAGACAGGTACAACAGTAGCATCAGCCACTACAATAGTTTCCCGCAATGCAGCACTTGGGACACCACTTGGGCACTGGTGGACATGGACCACTTTGGCACTGGTGGACATGGACCACCTGGGCTGCACCCCTACCATGCTGTAGCAGCAGCCACCTGTGGATTGCCACCTCAACATCATCTTCAGCGGCAGCCACTGCAGCAGATGATGCCACAGCCTAGGCCTTATGGGCTGCCCGCGCACTACGTGCCACCGTTTGCTACGGCTCCGGTGTTGGCCCCAGGGTGCTCCCAGCGCGTGTACAATGACATGGCAACCTTGCACACTGCTGACATGCAGGAGGCTACACCCATCCCATTCTCTCCAGAGACCACTGCAGCTTCCCAACCAGGTCTGCGCCTTAGGCACAGGCACATCACCAAATCACACATCTTGCCCATGCACGAGTGGTTGTTTGATATAGCAGCATCACATGACATGTCACCTCATTGTCAGTTGTTTCTGTCTCTGTATTCCACACATGATGTGGAAGGTGTGTGGACGGGCTCAGGAGAGGTGCTGAGGGTTGAGGGCATTGGAACTGTGGCATTACAAGCATGGGGAGGGGTCATGTGGCTGACTGGGGTTTTGTATGTCCCTCGGCTGAAGGTAAACCTGCTGTCAGGTGGGCAGTTGGATTGTCAATTGGGAATGTTGACCTTGATGTAAGCACAAGAATGCATGCTGTTTGATACGCATGGTGCACTGCTGGCTGATGTGCCCCTGCATGCTAATATGTTGTACCGTCTAACCTTGTTCCCTGCATTGCCCTCCAACCGTGCACAGACTCGCATCATGACCAAAACAGACCCAAAGCACACTAAGCTCATTCACAGAAGACTGGCTCACATCAACACTGAACTGGTCACCGATCTCTTGAAACACCATCCTGCACATGAACTGAGCCCTGATGACTGTCCTCACGGCCGGAAAGCATCTGCTTGTCTGAACTACCAGGAAGGAAAGGCACACCGACAGAGCTTTCCCTTATCACAGAATGTTAGCGAGGCACCCCTTGAGCTGGTGCATGCTGACTTAACTGGATCCACGCCGATCCCCTGAGTCCAGTATGTGTTGTTGCATGTTCTTACTCTGACAGATGATTACAATTGTTTCCGTTGGGCTTTCCTTCTCAAAATCAAAGCGGATGCACGAGCAATCATGGAATGGATGCCCCTTGTTGAGCGAAAAACCCACACAATTCCCCCACACCTTCCACCAAACCCACATAAACCAAAAGGGCGCTTATCCAAGCGAATTGTACATGCAAGCGTCGGATGGCGCAATAGTTGGGCCTCCTTACTCCTAACAGTCCTAATACCAAAGGGTATGTTAAAAGAGTGCTTTGGAATCAAGCATTGAGGTGAGAGTAGTGTCCCCGGCTTAGGTCAATCACACAAATGCACCTCGCCCTCCCATATGCCTCGCCAAACACTCATGAACACGGGAAGGTAATCCCCAAGAGCGTGAGAACACTCATTAGGCCGAGGATGGGACAACAAGCTCTCACAGAAGTGGCGCTTAGGATCAGGCGCGTGGCGGCGGCCGATCCTCCTTGCAACCTCCCTCGACGGGCCTTCGGACTCCACTGTTGGCCTCTCCTACACCTGCGAGTATTCCACTGCGACTTCCAAGCCACCGCCACACGCAAGCGTAGGTTTTCACCCGTGGAACACCCGTTTAGCCATGCCCCTAGACAGAAGTAACGCGCGGCTCCGTAGGAATCGGCGTCATGGTCTCTACCACCGTCCAAATCAAACATCAACGAGCACGCTAGATGCGCCTCGTCCCAAGCTTTCCAACGCTTTTTCCCGCTTGAAATTTCATCTAGGACTCGTACCGCCACATGCATTCTACTCCAAGCACGGCATTCCAGACATTGCACCCACCCACGCAAGCCAAAAGCCCACCCCACACAGGCTCAAGACGCCCGAACTCACCACCTCGACGGGCCTCGGCGATGCGGCAGTCGACCTCCTCGTCGCTCCGCCCTCGTCCGAACTCCACCCGCGAGCGTGCGTGGCGCGCGGCTCCCGACCTTGGCGGCGGCTTCTTGTTCCTCACGGCCTAGTGGTTGCATGTCCCCTCAATCCAAGCTTCCTGGCCTCTTTCCCGATAAAACGTCGAAGGTATGAGGACCTAGCCTACGACGAGTGAACGTTGCACGGACGCCTTTGCTTCCAACCGGGTCCTACTCCCAAAACTCACGCGGCTCCGGATACGTGAACGATCACGCACGGCAATAACATGAATGAGGAATGGAGAGCGAGAGCGAATGGAGCGGAAGTTAGTCACAATGTCAACATTAGCTTGAAACATTGCCTAGAACAGTGACTATACCCAACACCCCTTACGAGTCCGCCGAAGCGCGACTCCCATTTTTAATTCAACCCCATTATCTAGTCTAAAATTGATACACCCAGCTAGGTAGATTCGAACCCCCTTGCCCTCTACGAGCACCTCCTAGAGCTGGAAATACACAATAGAAACTAGGACTAGCACTAGTTCTTATTTCCCCCTAGAATTCTCTCAAACATAACTGCTCGAGGAATCTTCCCCCCCCTCCTCTGTTCCTCCATCTTGCGACTTCTTAGTTCCATTTTTCTCGTCGGCTCTCAAGC